>BPTQ01000008.1:279269100-279543471 GCA_019973895.1 Chrysanthemum seticuspe | reverse complement strand
CCCAAACAGTCAAGGTATATCACGCAAGCCCGCCACTTGTGAATGGCGGACCGTAACAACCTTAAAACGGCTCAGGAACGAACTCAATGAAGATCTGAGGAGTATAGTGTTTCCCCGGGTCGTTATGTCCCAGCGAGCTGTGCAATGGATCACCCAACGAATAGTGATCGAGAGATTTGAACGGAAAAAGGGATTTGAATATGATTATAACTAAGGGAAAGCCAATAAATTACAACGGCTTAAATGCAAATTAAAGGAAATTAAAAAGATAAAAAATATTAAATAAACGCTATCACTATTTTTACAAAATGATGTTTTTGTGATTTTATAAAACAAAATGACTTAAATAAACTATTTTAATTAAAACGTAAACTTAAATTACTTAAAAACGTGACTTAAAATGAAAACGTACGTTATGTACAAAAATTACGCTGGAGCGCAAGATAAAACGTAAATTTTGTGAAATAAAAGTCCTACGAATGTAAAAACAATTTTCCCACGTACTACATGACAAAAGAAAATTTTAGGAAAAAGCGGAATATTTTTTCGACTTTTATTTTATTTATTACGATTTAAAAACTAAATTCAACTAATTAATTAAAAAAAATGCTAAATGGAATGGGAAAATCATGAAAATTTTTGTGAAAATACTACATGATATAAGAAAGCTAAAAAAAATTAAAATGGGTCAAACAGCTTATGCCGATAAGCTTGTTTTAATAAGCTAAAACCGAATAAGCTTAAACAACAAAAAAAAAAAACTGGTTAACACATTAAATGATGCAAGATATAACGTGGATAAAGACTTAGAGCAGATGGTTATTGAGTGGGTTTGTGGGGCGTGGTTATGTGCAGCAGGTCACAGGTTCGAAACCTGTGACATCCACTTTTTTGCTACTTATTTTTTTTTGTTTCTTTAAAGATTTTAACTACAACTAATTACTTCTAACTAAAACTAACTACTTCTAATGCAGATTAAACAGAAGATGCATAAAAAAAAAAAACGAACTCAGACTTTGGGAAAAAAATGAGATTGGACAGTAAGGTTCAAGGCTATCTAAAGGACACATAAAGCTTATAAAAAGCTAACATTAAGCTACATACTAGTGAGGAACTTAATCTAATGTCTCTAATGAGTAGTGGAGGGGTCTAATAAGCAATGTGAAAAACTAAATAAGCTCAAAAACTACTGTTTTTTAGCTGCACTTTACTGCAGTGAAAACAGCCCGTAAGGGGCTTTTGCGAGGCAAAAATAAGTAAGCAAATAATCTCTAAAGACTAAAATAAGCAAAGAGAGTGTATCCTAGTACTACTAACTACTTGCATAATCGAAATCGAGTCCTAAATCTAACTTTAACTACCCTAAAATTGAGCTAAAAAGTGGCTACTAGGCTGCTGGGAGTCTGCTGAAACAGTGGACAGGGGGGGACTTCTAGCTTAAAAATAAGTTCTCTATCCTAAAAGCTAAAGCATAAAACTGACAAAACAGCATTCTTAACATATCTAACAACTAAAAGAAACAAATTGGAGCTAATTTTGAGCTTGTATGAAGCTTCTACAGGCTGCAAGATGAAGGCTACTTTGGCTGCTGTGAGGTCAAGATGGTAAGACAGAAAAGAGAAAAAAAAACTAACCACGTTGATTTGTACCTAATGGAAACCAACGGCAACATCAAAACTTTTGACTAAAACTTGCATAAAACCATTTTCACTTCAAAGATATGGGTCAAAAACTAGGAAAGTGACCCAGAACTTAGCTGTTCCAAACACCCCTTATGGGGCAGAAAAGGATTTTACAAACTGTGAAAATTTTGAAAGTTCTAAAAACAAACTTTGTGAGCTTAAACACAAGCTCATATGTGCTTAAAACTACAGTAACTTGTAACAACTGTTTAATGAGATTTAAAGCAAGAATTTAAGACAGCAAGTACATAAGACTGAATAAACTTTAACCACTGGAATTTAAAAACTAAATTGCATTACTTTGAAAATTAAAGATTACATTAAAATTAAATGACAATGAAAATTAAATGGTACTAGAACAAGATTTTCTAGACCCAAACTGAGAACTACAGTTACAACTAAAAAACTACCTACTAACTAAAAACTAACTATTTCTTCTTTCTTCCCTTCCTTTTATAGTCCCAGTTGCTTTCTCTCTCTCTCTTGAGATAATCCCACCTCTGATCATGACCCTTGGATTAGTTGGATTGATTGTAGCCATTGGATGGCTTTTGGCGGGAAATGAAGTTTGGCAGCTGTGAGATTGAGTGTGAGGAGAAATGTTGCATTAAATGAAGTTTGGATTGAGGTGTTGGTGGGGGGACAAAGGAGGGATAAGGTGATGGAGGGGGGTTGAGTGTAGCAGGGTATTGCAGGCACTAGTGGGGGAGGAGAAGAAATTGGCGCCAAAGGTGCCTGATTGACCAAATGGATTGACCAGATATTACTAATACAAGGGGGGTTCAAATTGCATAGTGACAGGGGTCCAAGAGGTGGAAGGGTCCAAATTGGTTTGTAGCTTATAATAACATAAGGACCATATGTGCAACTTCTGAAATTTGGAGGACTTAAACTGCCAATTCTGCCAAGTTACTTCCAAGGACTAAAAATGACATTCTCAAAAAGTATAAGGACCAAAATTGCCACTTTGCAATTTTCCAGGGGCCATTTCTGCCAATTTTCAAAGTTGAAGGACTAAACTTGTAATTTTCTCAAACTTTTCATATTTTGCACCAAAGGACTAAATTTGACAAGTTATGATTTAAAAAGGACCTTTGGTGACTTTTCTTTTGAAATTTTGACTCAGGGACTATTTTTGACAATTTTAGAAACTTGGGGGACTAAAACTGCAATTTTTGCAAATTTGATATGTTTTTCATCTGATTTTGATATTTTTGCATTTAAAACACATAAAACACTGATTTGTGATATTTTGATCATTTTGATGTGTTTCTGAGTGTTTTCAGATGATTTTGCAGTTTATATTGTACAAAAATGATGAGTATTTAGACACTCATCAATCCCCCACACTGAGATATTGCTAGTCCCTAGCAATGATTTGAGAAAACATAATGGATTTTAATCTCTTTACCAAAAGCCATTACTTCTGGAGTAGCCAAATGTTTCAGTTCAAGTAAGAACCATGGTACACCGATAACCATGTGATTTTGAGCAAACCACCAGCTTTCAACGGATTTGATTTTGTCTTTACCAGAAGCCGTACCCTTCTGGACTAGCCAACTCTTAGATAAATTATCAACATTATCTTTGGTGAGCTGATTACCAATTATGGATTTTCCACTGCCTTTACCACAAGCCATAACCTTGCGGGCTAGCCAACTCTTCACTTTTTAGGATATGGTGAGCTGAATACCATACAATTTTGGGCAAATTGCAAGCCATATAAACGGATTTGAGATATCTTTACCAAGATCCGTTTGCTCCTGGATTAGCCAATCCTTTTGTCTTACAGACATGGCAGACTGATAACCAAATGAGAAAGTGTAAAACACTTACTCCAAAAAAAAATTTTGGCCAAAAACGGGGGAATTGGTATAATTATATGATAAAATTCGTGAGAATTCCCCCCCCCACACTTAGAAATGAATATTGCCCTCAATATTCAAAGTACCGGCGGTTATGCCGAAACAAAGAACGTAAAAGGGAAATACTACAGCCATTATTTTAAAAGATTTTTTTTTTTTTTTTTTTTTTTTTTTTTTTTTAGAGATATATATATATATATATATAACATGTGGGGCAACTCCCCCACACTTAGGTGGTAGAAAGGGGTAAGAAGTCAGAAATATGGGTGAAAACCCATATGGTGTGTGCTACTGTTTTTGATTTCCGAGTCGCTAGCTTGACTCGACCCCGAATTCATTGGTTCATGGGGAAGCAAAGTGGAAGAAACTATCTCCATCGGACTTTCGTTCAAGATGTTTGGACACACATTTGAAGCACGTGAAAGTTCCACACCGATGAGATATAGAGAGAAAGACCCGGCTCACAAATGATAAATGAAAATGCCGGGGTCAAAGATAGTGTCTTCATTCCCGAAGGAGTGAAGAAGAGAAGAAATCACAGTATATGTGAGGAATGGAATGAAGATTTTGATAACAATAAGGATCCATTCTTCATCATCTTTAATTTGAATTTGATCATTTAAGCTCATAGGGTGATTTTTAACAAAAACCTCGGGAGGAAGAGACGGGGTAGTGTCCTCAATGAGAAAACTCTTATGATAGAGCATGTCTCCCCCCCGGTCAAGATCAAGATCAAAATAGAAATGATCATACTCCGGAGGAGATATGATATGAGAGAGTTCACCGGAGAACTCCTCAGGATCTAGATCAAAGAGAAACGAATCATACTCAGGAAGAGAAAGATGAAAAGTGGGATTGCCACTACTCTCCTTTTTAGTATAATCGTCATCAAAGCGGAATACTTCAAATTCCGGAAAAGAATCATTGGAAAAAGCCTTAAGTTCAGGAATTGGTTCGGGCTTTTCCAAGTCACTATCCACAACGGGGATAGGAGATGAAGCTGACTTAGCACAGAATGATTCGATCTTAGAAACGAGGAGATTTATATTGAATAATTTTTCACGAAGCATCTCGTCCTCAATTTCCAGATCATCAGAATCTCTCGCATCCTCTAAGCTAACTAGCTCAGAAGGTAAGTCCTCGACATAATCAATGTCTCCATAAGATAAAGAATCGTCAAACGAAGTACAATCGTTGTCAGAATCGGAGAACATATCAACATGATCATTTGGAATGTCAAGAGGAGGGTAAGAATCATCATCAAGAGGCTTATCACACATATTACCGGAGATAACCTCGGACTCACTTGGGATTGGGACAAGGCTCTCAACACTAGACGATTCCATTTCTGGAATAGTGCTAAGAGGCTCGTCCCCCATTATGAGAGAGTCAACGGGTTCAACAATGTTTGTTGAAATATGATCATCGAACTCTTCTAAAACGACGTCACTTCTCTCAACCGGTGTGAGTGAAGGGGAAGAGTCGGAAATGAAAGGCTCAGAAACAGGATTGGTTGCAGCCGACAAACTCGCATAATATTCTTTCATTTGAATGGAATCCTCATCATCATCGAAAACGAAAGTCTTGTGATATTGGGTTGATGTAGCATTATAAACCTCGTCATCGGTGGCTTGACAATCGTAAAAAGGATGGGGACCACCACAAATATCACATCTTTCGGTAACGGTAACAACGGGCTCTGATTTTTGCTTCATGCATCGAATATCATTGGTAAGCTCAGCCATCTCAATCGGTTTGTTTCTCGTAGTCGGAACTTTCGATTTGTTCTCGATGATCGTCAATATATCCCTTGGGGTACGATACAAGATATTGCCACCGGCGGCTGCATTAAGTGAATCTTGATCGGTTTGCATTAAAGCATTGTAGAATATATCGATCTGGAGTAATTCCGAGAAACCATGATGTGGGCATTTCCATAGGAGATCTTTGAATCTTTCCCATGCCTCACCAAAACTTTCATCAAAGCGCTGCTGGAAGTTTGTAATCTCGTTCTTAAGATTTTCCGTCTTAGAATAAGGAAAGAAACGATTTACAAATTTTGAAACGAGATCTTCCCAAGCAGTGATCGATCGAGGGGGTTCTTTTTCGAGCCAATTCTGAGCTGCCCCCTTGAGAGAAAATGAGAATAGCATCAACTTAATTGTGTCATGAGGAACATCCCTATATTTTATGGTTGAAATTAATCTATCAAACCATCGGATGTGAGCATAGGGATCGTCCCTCTCAAAACCATAGAATGGATTTGACATAATTAGTTGAATTAAACCGGTTTGTATCTCGAAATTTTCTGAAAGAATCTCCGGTACAACAACAGCATATTCGTAACCCTCGGTGGGTACTTGGAGCATTTCGAACATCGTACGCATGTCCGCCATTAGAATTAAACATATAGAGGGATAAGAGGAGAATCAAATGGTTGAGAGGATACGAAGAATAGAATTAAACGGCAAAAGAGGGTAAGAGAAATAGAATCAACGAATAAGAGGAATGAGAAGAATATTTTTGTGTTTTTTGGATAAGAAAATATAAACATATACAGACGGATGGTATGAACAAAGAGTGAATATCCAAATCACTAATCTGCTAGACGTAAGATTATCAGCACAGCTCCCCGGCAGCGGCGCCAAAAATTTGATGCGCGCAAAACCGTCAAGTTTTCTCACGCAAGCAAGAAACTTAAAACAGCTTCAGCACGAAATCAATGAAGATCTGAGGAGTATAGTGTTTCCCCGGGTCGTTATGTCCCAGCGAGCTGTGCAATGGATCACCCAACGAATAGTGATCGAGAGATTTGAACGGAAAAAGGGATTTGAATATGATTATAACTAAGGGAAAGTCAATAAATTACAACGGCTTAAATGCAAATTAAAGGAAATTAAAAAGATAAAAAATATTAAATAAACGCTATCACTATTTTTACAAAATGATGTTTTTGTGATTTTATAAAACAAAATGACTTAAATAAACTATTTTAATTAAAACGTAAACTTAAATTACTTAAAAACGTGACTTAAAATGAAAACGTACGTTATGTACAAAAATTACGCTGGAGCGCAAGATAAAACGTAAAATTTGTGAAATAAAAGTCCTACGAATGTAAAAACAATTTTCCCACGTACTACATGACAAAAGAAAATTTTAGGAAAAAGCGGAATATTTTTTCGACTTTTATTTTATTTATTACGATTTAAAAACTAAATTCAACTAATTAATTAAAAAAAATGCTAAATGGAATGGGAAAATCATGAAAATTTTTGTGAAAATACTACATGATATAAGAAAGCTAAAAAAAATTAAAATGGGTCAAACAGCTTATGCCGATAAGCTTGTTTTAATAAGCTAAAACCGAATAAGCTTAAACAAAAAAAAAAAAAAAAAAACTGGTTAACACATTAAATGATGCAAGATATAACGTGGATAAAGACTTAGAGCAGATGGTTATTGAGTGGGTTTGTGGGGCGTGGTTATGTGCAGCAGGTCACAGGTTCGAAACCTGTGACATCCACTTTTTTGCTACTTATTTTTTTTTGTTTCTTTAAAGATTTTAACTACAACTAATTACTTCTAACTAAAACTAACTACTTCTAATGCAGATTAAACAGAAGATGCATAAAAAAAAACGAACTCAGACTTTGGGAAAAAAATGAGATTGGACAGTAAGGTTCAAGGCTATCTAAAGGACACATAAAGCTTATAAAAAGCTAACATTAAGCTACATACTAGTGAGGAACTTAATCTAATGTCTCTAATGAGTAGTGGAGGGGTCTAATAAGCAATGTGAAAAACTAAATAAGCTCAAAAACTACTGTTTTTCAGCTGCACTTTACTGCAGTGAAAACAGCCCGTAAGGGGCTTTTGCGAGGCAAAAATAAGTAAGCAAATAATCTCTAAAGACTAAAATAAGCAAAGAGAGTGTATCCTAGTACTACTAACTACTTGCATAATCGAAATCGAGTCCTAAATCTAACTTTAACTACCCTAAAATTGAGCTAAAAAGTGGCTACTAGGCTGCTGGGAGTCTGCTGAAACAGTGGACAGGGGGGGACTTCTAGCTTAAAAATAAGTTCTCTATCCTAAAAGCTAAAGCATAAAACTGACAAAACAGCATTCTTAACATATCTAACAACTAAAAGAAACAAATTGGAGCTAATTTTGAGCTTGTATGAAGCTTCTACAGGCTGCAAGATGAAGGCTACTTTGGCTGCTGTGAGGTCAAGATGGTAAGACAGAAAAGAGAAAAAAAAACTAACCACGTTGATTTGTACCTAATGGAAACCAACGGCAACATCAAAACTTTTGACTAAAACTTGCATAAAACCATTTTCACTTCAAAGATATGGGTCAAAAACTAGGAAAGTGACCCAGAACTTAGCTGTTCCAAACACCCCTTATGGGGCAGAAAAGGATTTTACAAACTGTGAAAATTTTGAAAGTTCTAAAAACAAACTTTGTGAGCTTAAACACAAGCTCATATGTGCTTAAAACTACAGTAACTTGTAACAACTGTTTAATGAGATTTAAAGCAAGAATTTAAGACAGCAAGTACATAAGACTGAATAAACTTTAACCACTGGAATTTAAAAACTAAATTGCATTACTTTGAAAATTAAAGATTACATTAAAATTAAATGACAATGAAAATTAAATGGTACTAGAACAAGATTTTCTAGACCCAAACTGAGAACTACAGTTACAACTAAAAAACTACCTACTAACTAAAAACTAACTATTTCTTCTTTCTTCCCTTCCTTTTATAGTCCCAGTTGCTTTCTCTCTCTCTCTTGAGATAATCCCACCTCTGATCATGACCCTTGGATTAGTTGGATTGATTGTAGCCATTGGATGGCTTTTGGCGGGAAATGAAGTTTGGCAGCTGTGAGATTGAGTGTGAGGAGAAATGTTGCATTAAATGAAGTTTGGATTGAGGTGTTGGTGGGGGGACAAAGGAGGGATAAGGTGATGGAGGGGGGTTGAGTGTAGCAGGGTATTGCAGGCACTAGTGGGGGAGGAGAAGAAATTGGCGCCAAAGGTGCCTGATTGACCAAATGGATTGACCAGATATTACTAATACAAGGGGGGGTTCAAATTGCATAGTGACAGGGGTCCAAGAGGTGGAAGGGTCCAAATTGGTTTGTAGCTTATAATAACATAAGGACCATATGTGCAACTTCTGAAATTTGGAGGACCTAAACTGCCAATTCTGCCAAGTTACTTCCAAGGACTAAAAATGACATTCTCAAAAAGTATAAGGACCAAAATTGCCACTTTGCAATTTTCCAGGGGCCATTTCTGCCAATTTTCAAAGTTGAAGGACTAAACTTGTAATTTTCTCAAACTTTTCATATTTTTCAACAAAGGACTAAATTTGACAAGTTATGATTTAAAAAGGACCTTTGGTGACTTTTCTTTTGAAATTTTGACTCAGGGACTATTTTTGACAATTTTAGAAACTTGGGGGACTAAAACTGCAATTTTTGCAAATTTGATATGTTTTTCATCTGATTTTGATATTTTTGCATTTAAAACACATAAAACACTGATTTGTGATATTTTGATCATTTTGATGTGTTTCTGAGTGTTTTCAGATGATTTTGCAGTTTATATTGTACAAAAATGATGAGTATTTAGACACTCATCAGTATGTCATGTTAACCTATGGATGTGATCCCTTTTATGTTACTAGTATATATTTGTTTGCGTAGTTATTCAAACTGTGTTCGAGATAGTTAGTCACTTTACAAAAATAAAAAAATTTACTAATAAAGTAGTAATATGAAGATGAAATTTTATTTAGTTAAAAAAAAAGTCATAGTGTGGGTGGGTAATTTGTTTGGGGAATGCAAACCAATGAGTGTATGAGACGATTAATAATGGTAGTCAGAATTTTTGTGTCTCGATAATAGAATATGATGACGTGTTGAGTTACATGCTTATTTATGTGTAAGAATAATAACCCTTATAATATCATTAAAAAGTGTTAAACAAGTAAGTTTTTAGTACAAATTAATTTGGATTGAATTGGGGATACAAACTCGATTAAGAGTTACAACTGCTGCCGCGAAAAGAGGCTAAAGGTTTTGAACAAATTCTTAAGTCTGTTAATAGGTAAATCCCCAACCACTGCTAAGGTCGATCTTACCACTGCTAACGTCATTTTACCCACTCCTAGTGTCGCAAAAACCACCGCTAGTTATATTCAAATACCAAAAAGGAGAGAAAATCTGCATGTAAAGATTCACATTCCTTCCCAAGTAATTTTATGTCAAATATAGCAGCAACAGTGTAGGAGCCAAGGCACGTGCCTACCCACAAAACAGTTAATGAAAATTAATGATAACGCCTGCACGAACAGTAAAATCCTCGCTATAAATAAGCGAGGTAAATCAAGGGGAAAGTCCAGAAAAAGCAAAAAAGGAACCATTCCTTCACCTACAAAAATATTGCCACCTGCAAATCAGGCAACCGGAATATTTTAAAAAACCGAAGAGAAGTTGAAGATGTTATTCAAAAAAAGATACCGATGGTACACAGTACAAAAAGAATACATACGGACGTCAACAACAACTCGTTGGCCACGCACGACCGTTTCCAAACAGCTCATACATAGCCTAAACCTTTACCCCCCCCCCCCAAAAAGCGCAAAGCTGATGCTGCAACAACTGAAACATGCTCTAAAATGACTACTAATAACAGTTAGTCGTTTTAAAATGACGACTAATAACCCATCTCCGCGAACATCCACAACACACCTTCACCCAAAACCCATGTCCATTCAAGTTTTGGTAGTCTGCCAGGACCATATGCATGCCAAAGGTGGGAGTTTAAACCTAGCAGACTCTCATTAGCAATATGGGGTCTTGAAATTGCAGGCATTTCCTTCGTAACCTCGGCGTTCGAGAGCGGAAGAAGGAAATAAATCACGGGAATTGGGTCATGGGAGTGATAATATATGTTCGGCAGATGGGTCCCGTAGGGAAGGGCGACAAAAGGAAGTTAGGGGCAACGAAATACGTAAACCAGCCCCTAACTAACAAGAAACTTCCCTAAGAAAGTCAAACAATTGAGGATGAAAGCTATGCCTTCTTCCTCTGTTGGTGCAGCCCGACCCCCATTCAAGTGTGCGTCTACGAATTCAGGGATATCTGGTGGGATAGACTGGGTCTAAGGAAAAAATGACCAGCTTGCGGGAGCCGGGATAAAATAAAACCTGCGCGGGTTGGGAAGCTACATTACCAAAAGCCCTTCCTATACTGCGCAGAGGGGCGTATTTAGAGGGGAAACCCCCTGAAAGGCCCATTGAAGTTGAAAGACCTATCTAATTCCTCGGGGAATCCCATGGGTTAATCAATACGCCGGGGCCACGAGGAAGCAAGCCGCCAGAACTCCTTCAAGGAAAGGATAAAGGCAAAAGACCCGCACCGGGAAAGCCAGCGGAAAAGAAGAGTGTAAGCAATACACAAACCAGTGGCAGTAAAAGTCGTGTACCACTGCTAATGTACTTGTCACTGCTAGTATGATTGTGAGGGATGAATATGTAATATTCTAGAATGTCTTCGGTAGGATGTTTTGTATTAGATAAGTATTGTAAGTATATTTATCTTGTACAATACTTAGTGTATTTTGTAAAGGACTCCTTATCCATGAGTACACTATTTAGTTGCCCAAAGTACCATTTGCTAGCTATGCACTGGCAAAGTCGTTATAAAAATAGTTTCAAAAAATAGAAAGATGTAAATTAAATCCAGTGAAACCCCAGCCCCTTGTTGCATACATCACCACTTGACTAAAAGTACTACTACGTAAACTAGTTGCAATGAGTACACTATTTAGTTGCCCAAAGTACCATTTGCTAGGTATGCACTAACAAACTTGTCATAAAAATAGTTTAATAATATAGAAAGATGTAAATTAAATCCAGTCAAACCCCAGCCCCTTGTTGCATACATCACCACTTGACTAAAAGTACTACTATTTAAACTAGTTGCCATGAGTACACAATTTAGTTGCCCAAAGTATGGTTGCCATGAGTACACAAATTAGGTGCCCAAAGTACCATTTGCTAGCTATGCACTAGCAAACTCGTCATAAAAAATACTTTGAAAAAAATAGTATGTCATGTTAACCTATGGATGTAATCCCTTTTATGTTACTAGTATATATTTGTTTGCGTAGTTATTCAAACTGTGTTCGAGATAGTAAGTCACTTTACAAAAATAAAAAATTTACTAATAAAGTAGTAATATGAAGATGATATTTTATTTAGTTAAAAAAAGAGTCATAGTGTGGGTGGGTAACTTGTCTGGGGAATGCAAGCCAATGAGAGTATGAGACGATTAATAATGGTAGTAAGAATTTTTGCGTCTCGATAATAGAATATGATGACGTGTTGAGTTACATGCTTATTTATGTGTTACAATAATAACCCTTATAATATCATTAAAAAAAATTAAATAAATACAAAAATTAAAAAAAATAAAAAAGACATAATTTTAACAGCACAGTTGGGGATGTATGCGCCAAAAAATTAGTAACAACTGCTACAAGTGTTAAAAAAGTAAGTTTTTAGTACAAATTAATTTGGATTGAATTGGGGATACAAACTCGATTAAGAGTTACAACTGCTACCGCGAAAGGAGGCTAAAGGTTTTGAACAAATTCTTAAGTCTGTTCTTACGTAAATCCCCAACCACTGCTAACGTCGCTCTAACCACTGCTAACGTCGTTGTACCCACTCCTAGTGTCGCATAAACCACCGTTAGTTTCCTCGCAAAAAGCAAATTTGTTTGTGTTTACGTAATCATGTATATTCAAATAGCAAAAAGGAGAGAAAATTTGCATGTAAAGATTCACGTTCTTTCCCAAGTAATTTTTTGTCAAATATAGCAGCAACAGTGTAGGAGCCTAGGCACGTGCCTACCCACAAAACAGTTAATGAAAATTAATGATAACGCCTGCACGAACAGTAAAATCCTCGCTATAAATACGCGAGGTAAATCAGGGGGAAAGTCCAGAAAAAGCAAAAAAGGAACCATTCCTTCACCTACAAAAATATTGCCACCAGCAAATCAGGCAACCGGAATATTTTAAAAAACCGAAGAGAAGTTGAAGATGTTATTCAAAAAAAGATACCGATGGTACACAGTACAAAAAGAATACATACGGACATCAACAAAAACTCGTTGGCCACGCACGGCCGTTTCCAAACAGCCCATACATAGCCTAAACCTTTACCCCCCCAAAAACAAAAAAAGGGAAAAGCTGATGCTGCGACAACTGAAACATGTTCTAAAATGACTACTAATAACAGTTAGTCATTCTAAAATGACGACTAATAACCCATCTCCGCGAGCATCCACAATACACCTTCACCCAAAACCCATGTCCATTCACGTGGTGGTAGTCTGCCAGGACCATATGCATACCAAAGGTGGGATTTTAAACCTATTAGACTCTCATTAGCAATATGGGATCTTGAAAGTGCAGGCACTTCCTTCTTAACCTCGCCGTTCGAGAGCGGAAGAAGGAAATAAATCATGCGAATTGGGTCATGGGAGTGACAAAAAGTGTTCGGGAGATGGGTCCCGTAGGGAAGGGCGACAAAAGGAAGTTAGGGGCAACGAAGTACGTAAACGAGCCCCTTCCAACAAGAAACTTCCCTAAGAAAGTCAGGCAACTTACCAAAAGCCCTTCCTGTACCGCGTAGAGGGGCGTGTTTAGACGGGAAACCCCTTAAAAGGGCCATTGAAGTTGAAAGGCCTATCTAATTCCTCGGGGAATACGATGGGTTGATCAATATGCCGGGGCCACGAGGAAGCAAGCCACCGGAACTCCTTCAAGAAAATGATAAAGGCAAAAGACCCGCACCGGAAAAGCCACCGGGAAAGCCAGCGGAAAAGAATAGAAGAAACCAAACACAAACCAGTGGCAGTAAAAGTCGCGTACCACTGCTAACGTACTTGTCACTGCTAGTATGATTGTGTGGGATGAATATGTAATATTCTAGAATGTCTTCGGTAGGATGTTTTGTATTAGATAAGTATTGTAAGTATATTTATCTTGTACAGTACTTAGTGTATTTTGTAAAGGACTCCTTATCATATTAAAGGAGGTTCTAGGTTTGAGTTCAATATAAGTTTTGGTGATATCTAGAGTCGATACACTTCAAGGTTGTAAACGGCAATACTATTCAGAGTATTCGTGTATTAACAACATATCGAGGTGTTTAGTGAGAATAACTGTTCGTTAATTATTATTCTTCTTAAGGAGTACTAGGTTGTGTTCGTTTAGTCACCTTCTATAGTAGATCCTTCGCTAAAATGGGATTTAAAACAGATTTGTATGTTAATGGACGAAACAATTTTAAAGACCATCACTCATTCTAAAAACATCAACATCTTCACTTGGATTATTTTTTAAAGAACATCTTCACAACGGCATCAGGTTATCAGATGTGTAGACTGTAGAGTGACATTCGTTTGAGTGGATTATTTTGAGCTTTATACGACCTTTGTAAACATAAAAGAAATGCTACACTGCTTTTATGCTCGATTACTTAAATTAAGTTACAACTGCTAGCTGGTTTTTACTACTGCTTTTGTGGGGCTGAACAGGTACAGTCGTTTACCACTGCTTGTAGTAAACTTACAACTGCTAGTTAATTGTACTAGTGTTGAATGTTAAACCTCTATTTTTGGAAGTGTGCATTGTCTCAAGTTGGTAGTTATAAGTAGGTTGTAGAATACGAAATGTACGTCTAGAAGGAGTCGTGGGTTTATAAAAGTAGTCCGTATGGAAAAGAAGTTGCCCTAAGAACAAAATTAGTTTGCCAAAATTATTTTTGGTAACAACTGCTTGTTGGCCAGATTAAAAAAAAAATGGATAATGGGATAACAGAAGAGATGAAATAGTAAATACGTTGACATACAACGTTTGATACAGACAACCAACTACATATTACGATTACTACATGGTTATAATTTTAATTGTTACATATTATATAACCACTTAATTGATAACATTCATCGACTACGAAAAATCTAAACAGTCCAATGCTTCCTTCCCACACAGACAACGTACTAAAACCACAAACCTTCATTCCCATTTAGCCTGATCCGTAACTTAAGCCGAACAAATCTGTTGAAAATGGCATTGAGATATCATTAACCAATTAAAGTGATAATGTTTAAAAGGAACATGAATAGAATGGTAAGTTATAAATAAAACATACTATAGACAGCACAGTCTGTATGATTTAACAAAAGAAGAGATTCTTTGTATGGGGCGATGTAGAAAGATCCCGTATCTCCTAAAATTCCCATGCTGACAAATAATTCAAGTTCTTTGTTGTACAGGAATAGCGAGTGACCCAAATGGTTGCCAGTGTACGCTTCCACTATTGGAGCCTGATCCTTTGTAAACCCAAGCAAACGAACATATAATAGGGTGGGAATGGCAAAGAGGCTTCTACATGATCTTATGGCAAAACCATTCACGTCCAACACCTATCCACAAAACAATGGCATATCTTCATCAATGATCATACCAGAAATCACTAGAGAGGTTCCAAGATCGAAAACATAGAATGGAACTGGGAGTTCATTTTTTAAAATCTGCGGAAGGTCTATAACTTTAAATTGGTTGGTTACCAAATCAAACGAAATCAACATATAAATCTTGTATGTAACACCGTCCTCATTAGTTAACTTTTCACTCCCAATCCAATAGATAAAATGACTGACAACTGCCTGACTTTGACGTTTCAATTTGATAGTTTCACGAGGGGGTGGAAATTTTCAAGGCATGTCCACCTTAACGAGTTGAAAGAAAAGACAGAAACATACCAGAAACCACTTTGGAAAACAAGATAGGAGACCTTCACAATCGTCGGGTCAAGAGTGTCCGGACTTACGGCAAAACCAAAACAAATATTTTTACATTCAATTTGATGCGTGTAAAACGGGACATGTACTGCAAGTGATTTTTGGATAGCCGGGTTCCAAACAACAGACATTACATTAGAGCCATAAACAAAACACGAAAGACCATGAGTTGCTAACTGCAATCATAGATGAAAGCATTAAATCTGTACGAAGTACCGTAGCGGTCAACTGTTCATTAAAAGCTAACATAAAACCTTTGTGACCCTGATCAAATGTTAGCGTAAAAAAACACTCATCGTTACGACGAACACCGTAATTAGAGATGAAAAAATCACAATCTATACTAGCCTTCCATAACTTGCAAACACTACGTAGCTGGAGTATAGACTTAGGAGGTAGCCTGCGAATGATATCTAGTTGAACATCCAGTGGGATATAGTCGGACATTTTGTTAAACAAAAGCAGAAAGATTGGGATAAAGATATGAAGTGAATAGACCAAAAGAAGAAAGAAAGATGTTGTTAAACAAATTAAGAAAGATTTGTATTGAAGAAAGAGATTGGCAAAAGAAGACATTTAAGGACATGTACCGTAATGTACTATAGGGCAACCAAATATTAAATTCTGCTAGTTTATACCAAATAAATTAATAAAGTATACATAACCCATAATATATAGAAGTTGTTTGCAAAGCATAGGCTTTTTTGTATATGTGCACAGGTATTAACTAAAGAAGTGCCGTTGAGTTAAAAAAATATTATAATAATCGACAAATATATAATAGAAGTAAAAATACCTACAGTATACGTTGAAAGAAAAATACTTAACATGTCAACATTAGACAATAATTATGGGTCAAACGGACATTAAGGATAATACCTTGAAAGACCGCTATCAAATTATGTATTCAACCTTGTGCTTCCAGAAGTATTCAAGTATCCGTTCACGGTAAGCTAAAGCTGTTTGAAGAGAGTCGTCTACTTCCAGAGGCTGGTTACGGAGCAATCTGTACAAAATAATGCACACCCATACTCCACAGTCACCATACAACTCCGATTGTTTTGGTACTTGTGGACACTTGTATGTGATTTTATAATCCCCCGGTGATATGCCCTTACTATGCAGTACCCCAGCGTTTGTTAGGTACGATTTAAGCTGTGTTTGTAACTTTCTCTTGGAACCTCGCAACCACCGTTCACCTCCTGAGGCTGACCCAAGAGAGTCATAAATGTAAACAAATCCAGTGCGGATATGGAGCTCACAGAGTACCCAGTGTTTTGTATTTTCATTCATGGGAAAATACACCTGATATATAAAACAAATGTAGGATTTTATAAGCTGTTTATAAAAGTAGTGGTATATGTACGGTAAGAGTCTGCCATAATGACCTTTGCAACATCTCGCCAAGCCACAGGGTATGTTGTGCCATCTGAATAAGTGGTAGGCATGTTGCCACCTAGGATTTGATTGCAAAAAGTACACCCTGCCAAAGCCCAATCTGCATCAGCTGGTCTAAACAACCACATCAATTCAACCCATGCATCCAAGTGCTGCGGACAGATAAAGCAAATCAAAACTGTAAACATTCGTTTCATAAGTAACAAAACAAAATAATAAACAAGTGCAGTAGACCAGCTAGGCATCAGGTTTACTCACTAACTCATTAAGCCACCCACCGGTGTAGTCTTCAACACATGCCAAGGCTACCCAAAAATCCCTATAAGCAATAACCGCACCGGAGCCCCAAGGAAACCTATAAAGTAATGGTTCTTTAAGCTTCAAATACTTGCGAAGGTATTCAGGAACAATAACCTTCTTCTTGTTGCATTTCGGGTGTCGTAAAAGTTCCTACAAAATAAATATATTCAATAACATACACACAATGATAATGATGTTATTGGATTAACAAACAGAACCTACCTCTACAAACGGTTCAATTGTGGGCGAATAGAATCGAATAACTGGACACGTTCTTGGGTTTCCAGATGTTTCCTGAAAACAAAGTTGAAAGATAAGCAGAAAAAAAATAAAAAAAAAGATTCATTTCAGTTACAATTTAATAAGGTGATGTACATCTGAAACGGCAGCCGGGATAATAGCCTCGTTAATGACACCCTGCGATCTTGTAACACGGCGGCAAGGAGTAGCTGATGGTTTTGATACCCCATTTTCTGAATTGACAAACCCAAACAACGTCGCGTAAGTTTGTACAGTGCGCCTTCTTTTACTGAGGTTGTCGTTCAATTTTACTCTATTTCTTTTGTTCGTATTCATATCATAGAAAAGATCTTCCAACAGAGGTTTGTCATTAGGACCTACCACATTTTCAAATGACACTTTCTTTGGTTTAACCCGAGATTCAGGGGCTTCAGCGTCTTTCTTTGTTGGTGTATCTTCTAGGCTAACCACAACAACATCATTGCTACTGGATCCAAGGCCAACAAACGAATTTTTGTCAACCACATCCCCTTGTTGATCATCACAATCCATTAAATCTAAAGATGGAAGACATAATTTTGTATCGACACTTTTGTTGACATTATCTTGGGGGGAAATAGGAGTGTCATTTTGGCCAACCATATTTACATATGGCAGGTTGTTGTCTTTAAACTGACATTTGAGAATATAGTATGTTACAAAACAGCACATTAAACTATTTTAATTATCGGCGATGTTTTACTAAGGATGTAGATACCTCATGAGATTTGTTGGTGGGTGTTCCTACTTCTGTCTGCACACAATCAATATTGCTAACGGGTTCAGGTTGGCAAGGCAATTGTTTCTGAACCACATCTTGTTGTTCGTTATCACAATCCATTGCATCTAGAGAATTATCACCCAAAACTTTTTCATCGTTTATGTAAGACAACCAGTCATTACCACAATCCGGTTCCTGTTGAATTTTAAATATATATACATAAGTAGGGACGTATGCTATAGCTGATATTTAAAATGTAACTGAAATATAACGTACAATAATGGGGTCACCGGGTATTTTATTTTCCTCTTTAGGTGCAACTGGTGGAAGTTGAGTACTACTTTGACCTCCATATTCCATAACAGGACATTTTTGGGTCATGGAACAAGCTTCAAAAAGCATACCGAGGTTACATGGTTGCGTTTCTTTAAGCCCATCATCATTTTCAATGTCCGTTGCATGGTCCGCATGGACAACCTTATCCCCGTTAGGGCCTACAATATGAGACGACGTAGCCTGTATCGACCAATGTTTGATATAAGTGTTGACACGAACGATTATTTGAGTTTGGTATAAACATTGGAGGTAAACTGAAAAGTAAATACAAACCTTCGGATCATCGGGCGTAACGTCAGGGTCGTTTGTGGTGGCACAACTTTTAATATGTTCAGGATCAACAACAGCATAATTATTAAGACCCAATAGTTCCTGTACTTTTGAAAGTCTGGTTTTCACAGTCATAAACACATCAAGTACAAAAGGTGTGTTTCTGACCGAATGAATGCCGTTTTCTATCATCAAAACTTTTTTATTCAAATCCACTAACTCACGAAATAGACGCCCTGTCGAATGAGTAGTTCCCGTTTGTGCAACATTTAAATTGAAATCATCCATGCACAAGTTTAAATTGAAATCGTCCGCGAATTCATTTGAATGCTCTGCAGTCTTGTAACCATCGTCGGTCTCTGGAACAGACAAACCATCTATAAATTGGGCACTGGCAATACACCACGGTTGCTTCATTTCATCTTGTGTTGCAGAAAGTTCAGCAATGGGAGTTGAATCCTAACAACAACAAAAAAATTTAAAAAATAATAATAATAATAAAATTTAAATTACTCATATAATGTGAACAAATTCAGTTACAAGTTCGTGGGGTCAGCAATGTAAGACTGTGTGATGCATACCGGTCCAAAGAGGTTACAACAGTCCGGTTTCCGAAACTTTGAAAGTCCTGACCAAGCAAGACCACGTGGAATGACCTTATTGTCTTTCACCCACCAAAGTGAGCTTTTAGGATAAGTCTCCAAAATCCAAATCTGTAATAGCCACAATTGTCATCTTTAAAATGTGTACTTATGCAGCTATCGTTTTTCAAAATGTTTCAAGGTTTACCAAAGTAAAGGTAACCTGTTTAGGATGAAACAATACCTTTATGGTTACAATTTAAAAATAAATCACAAACTAAAATGTGTTATAACATTTTTGTTATCTAAATTACGGGTAACTTTTATATTACTTGTATACAGAAGAAAAACCAGCATTTCATAACAATAAAACAACAACATTAATTTTAGGTACTTTTGAAATGAATAAGTAATAGCACAACAAAATAGAATCAAAAGCTTTTAATAACCTGTTTTTGTAAAGAAATATGTTATCAAAGCTAGACATTCATACATTAGTACAAACTACTGAGAATTCTAACCTTGAAAGCCCAAGTGAACCCGTATAGATTGTATGTGGCACTGAACTTTGGGTTTTTTTTTTCAATTTTAACAAATGATATTTTCTGTGAATATGAACAATATTGAAAGTCCTTTGATAAAATTTATGCCACATATACTCACCCCAAGGAAATACATTCCAGGCTTCAAAATCATCAACCAAGGACAATAAGTGATTATGGATGCAATTCCTGTCTTCTTTTCCCATAAACACCAGCTCTGCAGCTACCAGCAGACACACCCTAACAGCATCCTCATCAAAAAAAGATAACCACCTTTTCCCGTCCTTTTTTCCGTCATTAACAAGTTCCAAAAGATCAATTGCATGTACATTTGTTATACCATTACTCTTTTTTAAGAAAATACATGATCAAAAAATGCGCTAGATCGTTTAATAGGTTTTAAAACTTTGCCAAATTGAAACCCTGTTATCAGACAAAATTCTTTCCGGCCAAACCTTAACGAATGATCCCCAATTTGGAATTTTAGTAGAGGGGAATCAGAGATGTTAGAAACATATACCTGGTGTTGCAAAACATAATGCATCAGAAGACAGTCATTCTCGCACAACTTTATATCCAACCATGGACCAAATACTGTTTTCCTGAACAACCTTTCGCGGTTTTCATTATTTGACAAACATAGTTTAATATCTGGCGGCAAATTCAATGTAGAACGAACTGCGATTTTACAATTGTACAACTTTAATTTTGTCATATGGAATTATAGAGTAAAATTAATTAGGGTTTAGAGGGTTTTGTGAATAAGATGTGGTTTGTGAGTGTGTGCGCGTGATGTAGAAGAAGACGTTTAATTGTAGAAGCTGTTAGAAATTGTACAAGAAGATGTTTGATTGTGTGTGTGCGCGCGTGATGTTGTGTGCGTTATTATTATTAGTTTTATAATACAACCAGTGTAAAATGACCATATTATCCTCGTGTATAAATACAAGTTGCCCAATATTATATAGTTTCCCGAAAATACAATTTGGTTGCCCAAAAAACAACACCTTACAATACATGACATATAATCTCAAAATACGTACTTCGGTCATACCTTTGTCGGACACATGGCACCCCATGGTTGGATACCAGGAAATCGCTGGGCAACTGGTCCATTTTCATTCGACAAAAGTGCGTGGTCCATAAAGTGATATGCATCAGGGCGCGCGGTCTATTTTTTTCATTTTCCCTTGTTTGAATATGGTGTAACAACGATTTAGGTGCTTTGAATCGTTTTCACCACTCAACCGTTCATTTTATTCGACAACTCCCGCGAACTTGTTACAAGCACCCTGCAACGTGGTCCACTTTCCCGTCATCATATCCTTGGTACATTTGTATTCTGCAAACCGGTTGTATTCATTTGTAACTTGTTTCCAAAACGACTTTGAATTTCAGTCAATACCGAGTCTTGGATCTTCATATATTTGTGGATACGTTTCAGCCAAAAGTTTTTCCTCATCCGGTTCCCAACATTTATGAACAACGTCGGTTTTCTTTGGTCTCTGCGTTTTCCCTGTTCCCTTTCCTTTTTCTTTTCCGATCGGAGAAGACTCGGTTTGTGATTCTTGTGTTGGTGATGGTGGTGAGGTTGGTGGTGGTGAGTTTGGTGGCATGCATTATCGGATTCGGTTTGAAATATGTTGTTAAGTAACCAATCGTTTGTGTTATGTTGTGACATTCTTGAAGTGGGGTATTTTGAATTGGATTGAAGGTATGATAAATGGTTAGTAAAGGTGGGCATTTAAAGGTGGAAAGTGAGGTATTTTGAAATTGTTTCCGTTACTCACCACATTCATTTGCATCACATCATTTACTCACATCAATTTACTCACCTTATCATTTGCATCATATCATTTACTCACATTCATTTACTCACCTTATCATCTGCATCACATCATTTACTCCCATTCATTTACTCACATTAATTTACTTACCTTATCATCTGCATCATATCATTTAATCACATTAATTTACTCACCTTATCATCTGCATCATATCATTTACTCACATTCATTTACTTGATGCATCGTCGTCAAAGGCTAGAAAATCTTCGTACATATCGTATAAACGTAATAATTCTTCGGCTTGAGTTTCAGCGTTAAAAAGATCCATTGAAGTTAAAACTTTATAGAATATGGAAGAATGGATTAAAATATAAATGAAAGAGTATAAATATTGAGACTTGGTTGGATTGTTTGAAAATTATGTGTGTAAAAATAGGTATATATAATTGAAATTGGGTGTATTTATTTTTTTCCCGTTGATATGCCAAGTTTTCTTTTTAAAACTTTTACCCGTTACATGCATTCAATACAACACAATAATTTGTGTTATCCCTATACCCCATGTGCATTAAATACAATACAACTTCTGACAAAAAGTAAAATGAAACATTAACTAGAAGCAAAAAGTAAAATGAAACATTAACTTTTGACAAAATAATAATGTATTTGTGTTGGGAATGTAAACACATCACATATCTCTCTCCAAATTCAATGCATCTTCATTTCATCAACTCCAAGAAATATTTTCTGCAACTCATCCTCTCCATGTAAAAGTAAAAAAAATATGCAACTATTCATCTTCTTCCTTCTTTCTTCTCCATCGTTTTACCTGCAAAAAAAAAAAAAAAAAAAACGAAAAACAGAAAGAAAACAAAACATACAAACTCAGACACAAAATCGAAAGGGAAAAAAGGATACACGATTGGCGTGAGCCATTCAAATGGCTGAATCCCCTTTGTTACAAGAATGACGTGTTGCCTGGTATAATGTTTGGCACGCCATCAGTCATTTAAAGGTGCATTTGGCGAGTTAAAGACCACTGTACCGTGTGCTCTAAGAAGGGATTGTGCATTGGTTAAACCGTATTTATTAAACGTAAACTTTTCTTTCAGGTTAAAATTGCATTTAATGAACATTAATGAAACTTGTAAATTACCACTATTAATATGATTTTTTTATTAAATAAACTCAAAGTTTTTTTTTATAGTAACATTAAACCTTACCCTGAGGCGGCCGTTAGACAAACTTTTTTATAAGAAAAACTTTTGTAAAAGTATAACTAAAATATGTTTTTGTAAACAATAAAAAACACTTTCGGGAGGTCAAGTGTTGGGAATAATCCGTTACCACGGATAGGTGTGGTTTACACTGCTCGGATTAACACTAGCAGTGGAAACGTATTACCACTGCTGGTATATTATTACCACTGCTATAGGAAAACGTGTTTAGATAAGTATATAATAGATCTTGTGTATATTCTATAATGTTAGCTTTATACTTATCTTGTAAAGGACTCTTTGTTGTATAAAAGGAGGTCCTAGGTCATTGTCTTAGGTACTTGTCTAATTACCTACGTATTACTCATAAAGGCTTCAAGGTGTAACCCTAGTGATAATTAAGATCACTCGTATTATTCATTAATAATATTGGAGCTTAAGTTTTGTGTTTAATCTGTGTTTACATACAATACATCATACAATCCATCTTCTAAGTATTACTAAGTAAATTCCGCGTGCTTAATAATATCATACAAAATATCATTGACACAAGGTGTGTGTCCAGATCCATCAAGTGGTATCAGAGCGAAGGTTCTGATATTTTGTTTTAGAAAATCCAAGGGATAAGCTTAACCTACTCACTCAATTCAATGGAGATGGAAAACAACCAGTCCAACTCTTCTACACCAAGGCTACCTAAGCTCAAACTTAATGAGTTTGAGATGTGGAGGATACTGATTGAGCAATACTTTCTCATTCAGGACTATGCTCTATGGGAGATCATTCAAACTGGTGATTCTTTCAAGCCTGTGACTAGTACTGTGAAGGTTGGTGACACAGATATTGTGAAAGTTTCTGTGCCTGAATCTAGTATTGAAAAAGCTTGCAGGAAGAATGATCTTAAGGCTAGAAGTTTGTTGCTGATGACTCTTCCTACAGATCAGATCATTGCATTCAGCAAGTACATGACTGCTAAAGAACTGTTTGAAGAGATTTGCTCAGTGTTTGGTGGTAATGATGCTACAAAGAAGACACAAAAGACATTGTTGAAGCAAAGTTATGAAAACTTATCTGCTTCAAGCAATGACTCACTTGATAGCATCTTCACCAAACTCTAGAAGATTGTTACACAACTCACTGTGTTTGGCATTGAGGTAGAAAAGGAAGACCTCAATTTGAAGTTTCTAAGAAGTTTGCCTTCAGAGTTTCAAACTAATGTTACTGTCTGGGAAAACAAATCAGACATAGAAACAATGAAGCTCAATGACCTTTACAACAACTTCAAACTAATTGAGCAAAGGTTGAAGAAGGCAGGGAAACTTGCTACAAGCTCTAGTAGCTTAGCATTATTGTCAACCTCTGTTGACAGTGATGATTCTGAAGATGACAGTGATGATGATGTTGCCATTGCTGGTTCTAAAGTTTCCACTGGTACTGTTAATGTTACCACTGCAGGTTCAAAAAAGAAGGTTGCTAGTATTGGAGATCCTACCTTTTATGCTTTCATCTCTACTCAAGTAGATGGCTCTGTCTTAACTCATGAAGACATAGAGCAAATTGATGAAGATGACTTGGAGGAGATGGATATAAAATGGCAGATAGCGCTTCTTAGCATGAGAGCTAGGAAATTCTACAAGAAGACTGGCAAGCCTATTCACATCAATGGTAGTGAAACTGCAGACTTTGATAAGAAGAAAGTGGATTGCTTTAACTACCACAAGTTTGGACATTTTGCTAGAGAATGTAGAAGACCAAAGACCTAGGACAACAGGTCAACTTGGTACAAGCAAAAGAAGGAACCAACTGTGGAAGAATCAAAGGTAATGTTGGCTATTGATGGTGTGAGCTATGATTGGAGTTTCATGGCTGATGAATAAGAAGAAGAACATTCAGATGCTGCTCTTGTTGCTACTAAATTTGCTCTCATGGCTTTCTCTGACTCTGAGGTACAAAACTTTGAAAGTTGTTCTAAAACATGTAGGGCTGCTAGAGAAGTTGAAAGGCTTAATGATTTATATTCTAATGAAAGAAAAGAGTTATATACTGTTAATTATACTGTGTCTAACCTTAGGAGAGCTATAGCAGTATTAGAGAAACAAATAGATCACTATAGAGAAAATGAGACAAAATATAATGATGATATGATTCTTCTTAGAAGAGAGGTAGAACATACAACTGCTGTGAATGAAGCATACCAAAAGGAGTTGGAAAAACTTCAAAAGAAAAATGAAAATGTCAATTTAACATTAGACACATGTTATCATCAGTCTAAGTCAATTGATAAAATTTGGAATGCTCAAGTACATAGTAAAGTTAAGTCTGGTATGGGTTATAATACTGTGCCTCCTCCTCTAAGGGGTGTTCATTCACCTCCAGGTATAGATTTAGCTCATACAGGCTTAGAAGAGTTTCAGGACCTTGAACGTAAATATGGTCCTTTAAAGGACACAATGGTGAAAAGTGAGGAAGAGATTAAGCAGGATACTGATGTTTTTGAGAGTGCTAGTGACTCATCTGTTGTTGATGAGAATGTTAAAAAGAATGTAGAGGCTTCTATCCCAAAAGTTGTTAATACTGTTACAGAGGAACCTAGGAAACCAGTTAATAAACCTAGATCAACTGTAAGGTATGCTGAGATGTATAGGAACAAGCCTACAACTCCTAGGGGTAACCAGAGGAGTTGGAATCATGTTAAATCTCAACAACTAGGTAGTGATTTTGTGATGTACAATAAGGCATGCTATATTTGTGGTAGTTTTGATCATCTACATGCTTATTGTGACTATTATAATGGGAGAAGGGAAGTCCATGGGAATAAAAGGGTGAATTCTAACATGTTTCAAAATAATGTACACCCTAATTCACATTGCAAAATGGTCCCAAGAGCAGTTCAACTAAGAAGTGGCCTGAAAACTTTTGCCACTGCAAAAACTGTTAACACTGCTCACCCTAAGTCACCTGTTAAAAGTGCAAAGTACAAACCAACTTTTGCAAAATCTGCACAAACAGGAAAAGGAACTTTTCAGAATAATAAGGTTCATTATAACCAACAGTGGGTAACTAAAAACAAACCAGCAGTTACCACTGCTCATTCAAAAGTTACCACTGCAAGGGTTGTAAACAAGAAAAGAGGGGACATGGGAAATGCTGTGAAGGCCTCAGCACGTTGGGAATGGAAACCTAAAGGAAATACCTCTACAACCAATCCTAATGGTGTATCAATGACCTTTGATAGATTTAACTATATTGATACATGAGGCATATCCAACTCAATCATGGCTTGGGTTCCCAAAAGAAACTAACTCTTTACTCTTATGTGCAGGAATATCCAAGGTCAAAAAGATCAGATCAAAGATATACAGATAGTGGGTGTTCAAGGCACATGACTGGCAACAAGTCCTATCTTTCAGATTTTGAGCATTATGATGGACAATATGTCAGTTTTGGAGGTGGAGTAAATGGAAAAGTTGCTGGTAAAGTTGTAATGCAAAATGATAACAACACAAATGATGCAAGAAAGTCAAAGAAAAACATGGATCATTATTATTTCACAAAACTGCACATTGAGTGCAGTAGATACATCCATGGAATACATACTACAAGCATCATCACATACAACTGAAAACAACTAACAACATCCTACTTCAACAAAAGCTTCACAACCTACCACAACCTTACTACATCTGACAACCATACACCACCTATGGCTTCTTTGGTAAGGCCCAAGTTGGCCTCACTTTAGGAGCCCCTCGCATATCAATCCATGAATACACCTTAGGGCTTGCTAATCCCATCACCACTATTCCAGTAGGTGGTGAGGATGATGAAGGACCTGCTGATGGTGGTGCTGATAGTAATGGTAGAGAGGGTGATGGTTGGAGCTCTCCAGGAGGAGCTATTGCTGCAAGAGGGGGAACACTCAGGACTCTTCCAGAGGTCTCATCATCTGTATCTTCATATGGTGATACATAGGAGCTGATCTCTGAGCTATCTTCCTTGATAAATGCATCCTGAGGCACTGGCTGTAGTGATGAAGGACCAACAGGAAAATGATTTGAGAGAACACTTGAATGCTTTCTCTTCCTGGAAACAACCTTCTCATACTCTTCTTTCTCAACTCTCCCAGGGTTTTTCAAAACAAAGTCATCCCAAGAACTATCAGATGAACTGCTAGAAGAAAGATTGATTGGACTAGAATGACTCATGGTGTTGTTGGAGAAATGTTAATCTTTGAGAGTGAAATTTTTGAGTATGTGATTTGGGTGGTCTGTGTGTTAAAAGGTTTGTTAAATATATGTTAAGTTGGGTTCAGTAAGTTAATGAGGGGAAGGTGTAAGTGGTTGAGAAGTAAATGAAGTCTCTTGACCTTGGTAAACGAATCAGTGACTAGGAGTTGACTTAATTAACTTAGAGTTTTGCCACTGCGACGCTTATGGAATCACTCCTTGCTATTCTTTAACCACTGATACCTCACAAATTCTTTCAGTGTATGATTTATGTTTGTGACAAGCATATTTGAAGGATTCTTTGTTTACATTGAAGATTCTTGCTGTTGTGTGCTAGTATCTTTTGTTGTCCACTGCATCTAATGATGAAATTATGCCTAACAGTGGTAACTACAATGAAATGAGTGGCAACATGTACTCTTACAAAGAAATCAGTAAAACAAAGGAATTTTATTCATGTCATCACGATGATTCATTACAACCAAAGAGAAAGTACTTCTAATTATCAAAACACAAAAGACTGCAACCTAGCACATCCTAACTTCAGCTACTCCATTGGCTTCTTGCCCTTGCCCACATAGTCATGTCTGTTCTTTTGGGCTCTCTTCCTTTTGTTCTCAAAGGTTGACTGCATCTTTGGACAAGGAAGTCCAAGTACTTGTGGAGGAGGCCTTGGGAGTCTTGCAGGCTTCTCTGGTATAGCTATCTGCTTAATGTTTGAGATAGCTGTCTTCAATGCTGTTGTAAGAGCCTTTGGAAAATCTTTGGCCAAAGAATAGGTCTCATCCTCATTCTCATCATCATCTGATGAAGTGGTGTAAAACTCAAGAGTTGGTGCAGGTTTTGCAGCAGGTACACGCTTGGCAGTCTCCTTTGTATACTTCTTGGATGATGTGCTTCCAGCCCATGCTGGGAAGTATCCAGCCCATCCTGATGCCTCTGAGGAAGTCTCTGACTCGATCACATATTCTTCTTCTGAATCAGAGGAGATGTCAATGGTGTTGTAAGGATTGCTCATGATTATTTTACCGGATATTATGTGTTTGAATGTGCTTTGATGAAGATTGCAATCAACTAAACCTCCTTATATCGACAAAGTCGGTTGAAAGGGTTAATTAATGAGTATATTTACTTTTCCCTATTTTGGTAGGTTAAGAAGTAAATATAGAAATTATCGGGTTGACTTTGGAAGATATTTTTCTTGGGTAATGGTTTGGTTAAAAGTAATTTTGGTTAATAACAAGTTGGTTATTCCTATCTCATACAGATACATAACCAAGCTTTGATGGGAGTTGATCTTAAAAGGTGTATATCTGAGATACACAATAAATGGTTATTGATTCACCATGTCTTATCCACATAAGAATCAACTAGTCCAGAGCAAACGACTACTGGTAAAGACTTGTCAAATCCGTTTATGGTTGATAGTTTACCAAAAACTATATGGTTATCAACTCACAATATTCTTTATGATTAAGAGTTGGCTAGTCCATAGCAAACGGCTCATGGTTAAGACATATCAAATCCGTTGATAGCTGGTAGTTTGCTAAAAACTATGATAAGAGCAGTCTAATTTTCAAATGATTTTATTTACCACTGCTCTTTGAAATTTTTGTGAAAAATTACCACTGCTAATTCACAGTTTCCACTGACAGTGTTATTTTACCACTGTTGTTCTAGCCGTTACAACTGATTGTGTCAGTAACTTATTTTTTACTAGCCGTTGAAAGTAACCACTGATTTCCATATAAATAAAGGGTTAAAATTTTAAGGAAATTATCTTCTTTCCATATTGTGATACATACTTTTTAAAGATAATTTTTCTTGCGCAATAATTCTAAACCCTAACCCTATATATCTTTCTCTCTCAATTGGCTAGTTATTACTTCAATTCTTACTGACATAATATCGTTTTTCAACAAAATTTTCTATGGCACCTTTAAAATTTGCAGATGAGCACAACCTAGTGGCCTACCTACAAAAGTCTAACGAGAAGAGTGGCCCTGTTTTTCATCAGATTGTGGACTTTCTTAATACCACTCATATAAGGTATGCTTTGCTTTTAAAACCCACAATCTATATCTCTCAAATCAAACAGTTTTGGACTTCTGCTAAGTCCATAACACTTGAGAATGGAGATACACAAGAAATAGTGGATGCTCTAAGAGCCACTGTGGATGGGGTAACTATTGATGTTACTGAGGCATCCTTGAGGAGAGTACTCCAATTGGGTGATCTCAATGGTCTCATCACATTATCTATGCCTAAAATTCATGATACTTTATCATCCATGGGGTATGATACCACTGACAAAAAGGCTACTTTCAAAAAGAGTGGTTTTTGTCCCCAATGGAGATTTTTGATTCATACTCTGTTACATTGTCTCAGTCCAAAGAAAACATCTTATGAGCAATTTAGTTCAACCATGGCTTACCGTTTGGTTTGTCTAGTCACTGATAAGATTTTTAAATGGTCAAATTATATTTTTACAAGTATGAAAGGCAATGTACAAAGTAAAACAAAATTTTTAATGTATCCAAGGTTTGTGCAAGCAGTGCTAAATGAGTTTCAACTACAACCCCATACTAATGTTTATAAAATCAGTTGCCTAAAGCCTAAAGTTTTTCAAAATTTTAACAAAGATGGCAATATGATTTTTACACCTCTCCTTCCTCAAATGCTTGCTAAGATTACAACTGAACAAAACACACCCATAATTAATGTTCCAAACATTGATTATACTCCACCAGTTTCTAACACCTATGAGAGAAGGTCTAAACAGCCAACTCCTCTCATGACAACACAACAAGTTTCTGAACCTTTTGGTCTAGGAACAAGCAATGGTGGTTCTAGACTTCAACCTAGTCCAACTAGGGAGGAATCTGAGCCTTTGCCCCATGATTCACCTCTCCCAACAGGTAACACAGTTGGAAGTGATGAGGGTGGTGGGCAACAATTGGAATTGATGGTTTTGTGTACAAAGTTAGCCAAGCAGGTTGAATCTCTACAGAAGGATTTGGAACATGTCAAGAAGCAGCATGCCAAGGATGTTAAACATTTAATGGAAGAGATTCAGACCTTAAAGGAAGAGTTGCAGGGGTTGAAAAAGCACAAGAAAACTGTAAAGTTGGTGATTTCATCTTCATCCTCACCTAATGATGGTGATTCAGCTAGTTTTGATAAAGATTTGGGTAATTCTCCCAAACAGGGGAGGAAAACAAGTGCTGAAACTCAGGGGAGGAAAATTGATTTTGAAGATGAAGGAGATACTAGTAAAGGAGCAAAGGAAGCTAATACTCAAGAAGAGCAACTTGATGATCAAGACATTTTCTGTACTGCAACTGATTTTACCACTGATTCCATTTCCACTGCAGAGCCAAATATTGCCGCTGCAAGTGAAGAATTTGAACTAAAGAAAGACAAAGGTAAAGCAGTTATGGAAAGTCAAGAGCAACCTGGAAGAAAGATTTCAAAGAAAGAACAAGTTCAGATTGCTCTTGATAAAGAAGTTGCTGAAAAGATATATGAAGATAAAGTTGCTGAAAAGAAAAAGGTTGAAGAATTGGAAGTTGCAAGCTTTTTGAAGACTAAAAGATTGGATAGAATGGAAGAAGATCCACTTTCCACTGTTCAACCTACAATTCTTAGAGAGAAAACTCTAGATTTTAGTTATGTTCCTTCTGAAGAAGATATTGAATTCTTGATTGCTAATAATCCAATAATCAAGAAAAAGGCAATTGACCTTGTAGCTGATGCATCCTTAACTGAAGAACAAAGAACTGCTCAGTTGAAGGATTTCATTCAAATGAAGAACAATCAAGCACTTGAATATGTGATTAGTACAGTCAAAAAAGGCCAAAAGAAATCAAGACAACCAACCAAAGCACAAATTCTCTCATATATGAAGACTTATTGTTGTCATGTTGGTGGTTGGAAGAAGCATCAATTCAAAGGAATGTCTGATGATCAAGTTGAAAGAGCTTACTACAGAGTTCAAAAACATGATAAAGATTTTATTGCAATGGGCTCTGAAGAAGAAGCAAGAAGGTTTCCTGGATTGAAGAGAAAGGCCAAAGAAAGTGATTCTCAAACTGTTAAGAAGACTAAGGTTGCTGAAGAACAAGAAATTCCTACTGAGAAATTCACTGAAGAACAACTGACTGGAATGATTGTGGTTGTAGAAGAAGATTTTTATCCAGAACCACTGCAAGTTTGACATCCTATCATTGATTGGGAAATTTACACTGCTAGCAATTTTGCTCCAACATGGAAGACCACAAGGCTAGGTGGTGAAACTTCATCATTTATTCAATTTGAAGATCTTATAAAAGCTTTTGACAGAGATGACCTTGATACATTATGGAGGTTAGTTCAAGAAAGGTTTAATGCTCAAGATCTCAAAGACATGAAGGAGATGCAGTTATGGGTTAATCTAAGAAGGCTCTATGAAGCAAATGTTAATGATGATTTCTGGAAATTCTCATGCACATGTCCTGGTACTAAATGGTTTTATTATGACTCATGTGAAGTTCATCATGTTTCTACAGCAAATGGAGAAGATGCATTCATGCTTGCTGAGAAAGAATATCCACTCAGAGCTGGAACTCTCACAGTGATGTTATGTACAACAATAAGAGTTCATGATGACAATGAGAAGGTCAGAGAATTATTACATAGGCTTCAAGATCAATGTTCCAGAGCTATTCAGAAGTTAAGGAAGAAGTAAAAGTGTTTGGTTGAATTCCCAAATTCTTGAAGATAATGAAGATTGAAGAAACTTATTGATTTGCAGAGAAATCATAAGTTTAGGGGAGGATTGTTAGGAATGATCCGTTACCACAGATAGTTGTGGTTTACACTGCTCAGATTAACACTAGCAGTGGAAACGTATTACCACTGCTATAGGAAAACGTGTTTAGATAAGTATATAATAGATCTTGTGTATATTCTATAATGTTAGCTTTATACTTATCTTGTAAAGGACTCCTTGTTGTATAAAAGGAGGTCCTAGGTCATTGTCTTAGGTACTTGTCTAATTACCTACGTATTACTCACAAAGGCTTCAAGGTGTAACCCTAGTGATAATTAAGATCACTCGTATTATTCATTAATAATATTGGAGCTTAAGTTTTGTGTTTAATTTGTGTTTACATACAATACATCATACAATCCATCTTCTAAGTATTACTAAGTAAATTCCGCGTGCTTAATAATATCATACAAAATATCATTGACACAAGGTGTGTGTCCAGATCCATCATCAAGGTTGATCGAAATAGTACATATTTATAGAGAGAGAAAGTAGAGAGAGAAAGGTGAAAGAAAAGTGTTTTATTAAATATGAAATAAAAGAATAAAACTACACTAATTTCCTACACCAGTCATGGGGAGTCATGAGGGGTATTTAGAGGCTCTTTACAACACTATTTTGCCCCGTGTATAATATTAGTCCATGCGTAAGTAACTATATTACGTATCTAGTGCAATTCATGTGTAAGACGTTATCTTTACAAAATAGCAAAGCTAACAATCTCCCTCCAAGATAACGTCACACGTGAATGGTTTCAAAGAGACCTATAAATACATAATCAAAGTTAAATAACAATAACCAAAGTTAGATAACAATATTGACAATGTCGTTGAAGTGCGTCTCTGTAATCAAGATATTAAGGATGACTTGGAGTTCTTTCTTCCGATGATCTCGGCTTTGATGTTTGTCCACTGACGGCTCTTGATCATTTTCAGCTCTAAACTCCTTATGCATCATCCTTGAAGTTCCTTCTTCTGAATACTTCAACATCAATCTTTGTCCACTAAAGGCGCTGATCCTTGGAGCTCTTAACTTCGTGTGCTGGAATGGTCTAGTTAGGTTATTACTCCCTCCTAACTACTTAACATTCTTCTTTAACTTGCTCCTTCCCAAACAGACAACCCTTCTATTAATTATCTTTAGCCTTCTGATCACACAACGGAGAATTAACTTTAGTCTTCTAACACACAGCGGATAAAGTAGACTGATAAGGTTTTAAAATGTACCTTTTTGAGGGGTCGTTTAAGCCCTTATTTGATCACTTTTGTATCCGTTATTGCTTAATATCGTTTCTTTTCACTTTTTAGGTCTCTGGAAGGCAAACTGCTGTAATGGCACTTATTTGGACGAAAAGGCGCGGATATATGAAGAAAATGGCCAAAGTCAAGAATCGAGACACTCAAGCTGCTAAATTACAAGGGGACGGCGTCACTGCTTAATCTGCGACGCCGTCGGAGGAATTTGTGACGACACAGAAGAGAAATTTCTAGTTTTTGGAGGACGGCGTCGGGCTTTAAAAGAGTAGGCCGTCGCATCTCAGACGGCCTAGATTCAATCCAGACGGCGTCAGAAGCTAAAGAGGACGGCGTCACAAGCATAAGGTGACGCCGTCGCAAGATTAACTTGGCCAAGACGAAACCCTAATGACGGCAACACGACGGCGTCACAAATCATAAGGTGACGCCGTCGCACATGTAATCTTATATATAGAATCCGAATTTTTCAGTTTTAGAGGAGTCTTTTGGGTAAACTTTTGGAGTAAAACCTAAACCGAACCAAGGTCATATTTTAGGGTTCTAAACCCTATCTTACACCAAGATAAGTTGTTTACTTCATTAATTTAATTATGTCTTCAATTATTTGTGTGTATATGCTTGCATGTTCTCCATGTCCGGCTAATTTACTTGTGTGTTTGCTTAGGGAATATGAAACTTAATTATTGAATATTGATTGGTTGTTTCTTATCTTAGTTGATTAGTGATCTAGTAATGCGATAGGTCATTCGTTGTATACTTAATGCTTGATTAATCTTTGTGAACCTTAGGTTATAGCACTTTGAGTTGTTGTAAGCTAAATTATCCAAAGAGGCCTTAGAGTTAGAGTTTATCATCCCTAGTGGGTTTTGTAGACGAGACCCTTTGGTAACTTCAAAGAGTAGGGAGAAACGCATACCCTACAACTTTAGACACACAACGCAACTAGGAATAAGGACGTGACAATTCAACCACTAATAGGAGATATATAAGGAGTAGTAAAACCTAAGTAAACACATCTTTAAACTATCATACGAGCACACAATAATTAGACATAGACTACCACCACCTTAGTTTAGATAATTAGATAATAGTAGAGTAATCGGTAGAAATACCAACCCCCCAAATCCAAACCCCGAGATTCGTACTTTTCCTTTTCTAAAAAATATAAAAAGATAAAAAAAAATAATCTTCCTCAACCCCAACCTTAGCGTAGTAACTTCTCACTAGCATTCCTATTCCCCTATAGAACGGTATCAATTCCTATGGCTTACCCTAATACTACACTACAACGATTAGGTTCACTGCCTAGGGTGTTGAAAAACTTGCTCGACGAAAAGGAAGTTCCTTTGACCCCGAACGCGCTGTGTAAGCGTATCAAGTTTTTGGCGCCGCCGCCGGGGAATAGAATAGCTAGTTAGTAGTCCACCTCGTTTAGGTTTCTTTGCTTGATTCCTATCAAGTAAACTTTTTTCTCATTTTTAGCTTCCTTTTAGTCTATCCCCCTTCTTCGTGACCTTTGTTCGTAACCCCATCACTTTTCATCATGGAAGGTGAAAACCCCCCTCAAATCATTGTCCCGCCAAGAGACCGTACTCTTGGTGAATACTCGAGACCTAGCCACCTAGGCTATAGGAACACCATTGAGCTTCCCGACCAAGCCCAAATTACGGCCCTGCGATCCGACACCATCCGGTTGGTGCAAAATGGATGTGCATTCCATGGACTTCGTTCCGAAGATCCAAATCAGCATCTGAGGGATTTCCTCAAAATTGTCAATTCCATCGACCTTGATGCTATTACTCGGGAGACCACGCGTCTGCGTCTCTTCCAATTCTCTCTACGGGACCAAGCTAGTAATTGGCTTGAGCGACTTCCCGCCGACTCCATCTCAAGTTGGGATGATCTCACCACTCGTTTCCTTGCTCAATTTTTCCCACCGGGGAGAACCACAAAACTTAGGAATGACATCTTGATGTTCCAACAACATCAAGGTGAATCTCTCTACGAATCATGGACTCGATTCAAGGACTTACTTCATAAAGTCCCTCATCACGGCATTGATCTTTGGCTCCAAGTCCAAATCTTTTAGGATCATGTCAACTTCCCCACTAAGCGATCCATTGACCAAGCGGCCGATGGAAAACTTAGTGATCTCACCGCGGAAGAATCATGGGGTATAATAGAGGACCTCGCTCTCTATGACAACGAAAGTTGGAATGACCCCCGTGAGTTGCCCAAAACCGTGAAGGCAATCTCTTTGCCTCCAATTGACTCACAACCTTCTGATCGTAGGATGCTTGAACTTGAAGATCAAGTAAAATTCCTTATGAGCTCCTGCGAAAATCCTAAGTCTTCACGCCATGTGAACAAAGTTTCCTCCTCGTGTGAGCCGTGTAGTGATCCTCATAACACACGCACTTACACCCAATCCCCCGAACATGCTTTCGTTGACTACGCATCCTCGCGTGTTAATGGAACGGGAGGAAGATTCCCTGCAACACCCGGACCTAGGACTTTTAATGACACCCGAGAAGCATGGAAGGGCAAGCCCGACTTCTATTGAGGACAAACCAAAGAATCCACTTCTAATGATTTCTCATTACCCCTATCTCATGGCCCTAGCCAAAACATTGAAGGAATGTTGCAACAACTTGTCGCATCCCAAGAAGCCCAAATAGCTAAGCTCTCGGACCGTTTCAACCAACAACAAGCCGATATGGATAGGAAGATAGATAACCTTTTGAAAGCCATAACCAACAGTGATAGGAAGGTTAGTGCTATCTCAACTCCCGAGCCTTTCGGTGTAGAGATTAAGGACCCAAGTAAGCTAGCTAAGCACGTTCAATTCGTCAATACCATCGCCTTAGTGAAACCTAATGACGAAGAGGACCATACACTTGAGAATAATGAAACAACCGAGGAAGTAGATGAAGTAGACAATGACTATTTCAATAAGTTTCCTACAGAAGAAGAATTATCTCACCACCCTCACTTAGTGCGTCACCTCCGTCACATGTATGTTAGGAAAAGCCCTAGGATCAAGTTTGGGAACCCTTGGAACCTCAATATACCATGTTGCATAGGACATCTTTTCGTGGCAAAGGCCTACATTGATCGCAAGTCCCCAATCAACATAATGACTAGCACCTTCTACAATTGGGTAATGAAGAAGCCTATTCCAACTAGGCAAGACCCCAATGATCCTAATGTTAGTTGCAATTTTCTCGGTAGAATTAAGGGATTGCCCGTTTATGTAGGTAGTTTCACATTTCCTACGGACTTCATAATTGTGGATGATATTAGCACGGCCATAGACCCTAGCTTGTCCCACGTTATTCTAGGAAAACCTTTTATAGAAAGCACCGGAGGATTTAAGTGAAGCTCGGAGAAACTTAGTTCTAGGTGAAATTCAGAACATTTCTTGGAAATTCGGAGGATTTAAGTGAAGCTCGTAAGATCTCGATACAAACTCGGAAGTCTCCTAACTTGGAGTTCTCCTAACTCGGAGAAATTCATGCAATCTCAGAGAAATCCATCTGATGTGTCGTTGTGTGTAGGTAATATCTGTATTCAAGTTTTACTACTTATTTTATGCCGACTTTACCTATAACAAACACAAACGGCAGTTACCCGATCGATGGTATTTTAATTAAATTTAAGAGTGGAACGTTAACACTTAAATTTATCAGTATTTTAATTATCTAAGTTAGGCTAATTAAACCTATTTCTAACGCAGCAAACGGGTTTTCAGCCCAAGAGACTGGCATGAGGTTTAGATTTAACAAAAACAGTAAATGAGACGGATAACAAACACAAGCATAAACACATATTATAAAGAAGAGATCAAGCTAATAGTAAGAAAAATGTATTAGCCAAGTTAATCATTAAAATGCCAGATTTGTCTAATTGTTATGATGATAATACTCACTTCGTTGGTGATTTTCTAATGTAAGCTAGGCGGTACTTCTTCCTAAACCCTGGGTTTTAAACAGATTAATCCTGTCACAATTAACCGAAACCCTCATAAATTATAACTTGTTGATTATAATTTATCTGCTTACGATATCACTACCAAGGTGAACAACAAGGGCTTACATTACACATTTATTCCCTAACTTAATTACTAGTAGCTTAATGGTCATAGCACTATTGATCTAGTATAAAGCCAAGTAATATGTGATCTTCCTGAAATAATGATTATCATCCACTTTACACCCATGGTGAATTTAGGACTTATTAAATAAGAAAGAATCAGTTGGATGAATAATCACATACACATAAACACGACTTAAGTGATAAACATAATCAATACGCAACGAATGAGTAAGCAATCAAAATAAACAAATCAAAACATAAAATAATCATAAACTTGGCTAATACCTACATGTATTAGCCCATAATCTCAGCAATCATACACATTATCATGTTCAGAAAGATTCAAGCATAAACCATAAAGGAAAAATACGTTAACCGAACGATTATAGAGTAGTAAAACAATTAAGAGAATTCTCCTATGGAATTATGGCGTTAGCAGGACCTTCTTGATCTTCTTTAGTCTTCTGGTTTCGTACTTGGTGGCTTCTGAAAATTGGACTTTAGGTTTTCTATTTATACTTTTAGAATACGGTCGATACGGCGTAGCAGATTTATCCAATACGGTGTATCGAGGTAACTTCGCGTGGGGTTAAAGATTATTATATTCCATAATATTCATACACTACCATCCTGATATGGCGTATCATAAAGATGAATATGACATATCAGGTCTTCCTTATCTTGGCTATCTGGTTAAGTCATTGAGATGAATACGATGTATCTTCAGAATGTCATACGGCGTATCTGAACTAAAACAAGCTCGTTCTTCTTTTTGACCAAAGTTTCATATACGGCGTATCCAGTATTTGGATATGGCGTATTCTTCAAAGTCAAGCAATGGTCTTGATAATCGTCCAGGTCTTGATATACGACGTATCTGCCTAGAATGATATTGCGTGTTCTTGTCTGTTTAGTGGACTTTTTCAAACTTGATATGTTATCCTTAATAGAAAGTGATGGTCATTTACGATTAGGAACTTTGTAATATGTAATAGAATAGTAAATGGGCTCATAGATTGGGCTAATGTAAGATATAACTTTTCACATACACATCAAACCATAACACAAAGTAGCATGTAGATGGAATTCTAGAGAGAGAAAGTTAGAGGTTTAGGGAACTTAGTGAGAGAAAGTGAAAGATATTATTATGAGCTCCAACTCTCTACCTTGGAAGGTAGAGAGTATTTATAGTCTTACATAAATCGCCACACATCGGGCTGTGGATCAGGCATACAGTGGGTAAAGACCCGTCCGTCCTCCACGGTGTTACTTAACTAAATACTACTTAACTTACAAGAACTACGACTACGAGCTTTCTAACGATTACATATACTTGAGGTGACCGACTCTTTAATACCGGGAATTTCTAATTCCTAACAATCTCCCCCTAAGGGAGGTCTCCTCAATCATGTACCAAAATTACATTGAATACAAATAGATATTACATTAAAAATTGTTCTTGCATTCTTGATGTAGTCCTTTGTTCCTAGGCTCGTAGTCATTGATTCTTCACATTGCATGTTTGGTTACTTCAAGTGGAGGTCTTTTACTGATCCACGTGATAATAATTTTGAGCCATCATTTGAGATCATCCTCTATCAAAAATCTCTGTGACATCCTTTGTGGTGTTGGTATTATGTGATGTTGTGACTTTAGGACCGACATGCTCACATTCTGGATCATGATATCTTCTCATCAGAGTAGCGGAAGCTTTTGTTGAATCATGATATTGGCAGCAGCGTAGCAGAAGCTTGGTGTGAAAATATCAGAGTCATTGATGCACTAATCATGATTTCTTTGAGTTGAATGTATTAAGTGAGCATGCGGCTATGGATTGACCGCTCCATTCTGATCAGCTGCAAACGTCGGGTGTACCTGCATACAACAGTTAGCAATAACTTGCACGAAAGTGTCTTTGATCACTTTCGTTGAATTGAGGTACACGGCCCACGGTTCCCCGTTGATCAGTATAAATACTGCCTGTGATCAGGTAGGATTCCTAAGAATCTCCTTGACAGGGTTTCGCAGCTGTTCTAGCTGTTCTCAAACCGGAACATCTCAAAGAAGACAACACGGAGTGAGTGAACCAGCGAATTTTAAGTCCACTGATTGATGAAAAGAGATTTGAAAAACAATCGTGTATTGCACAATAGAAATTGTTTTTGCAATACAACGAAGGTTTTATTGAAAATCAATTATCAATCATAAAAATACCTTTTGGTTTGAAAAGTGAGTACACGGTCGATGTGCTAAAGAAAAGAGTTGTTAAGCACAAAGACCGGTTTTTCAAAGGTATCCGTCAATCCATAACCTGAACCAGGATTGATTCAAAAGATTGAATCGCCCCATTGTTTCTGTTCAGTTGTCACATGGTTGATCTATATAATAGATCTCACATGCCACCTACCAGGAGCTTGTTTGATGTTGGCTCCAGAAGGCTTTCCATCTTCATTGTGAATATGTATACACATCACTCAGATGTTCTGGCAATACCACAAGGATAATGCGTAGGACTCAAGATATAATCTCTCTTTCCACATTGTGTGAATCAGAGAGTCTTCATTGAAAGTGTCCTAATGAGATTTATTGATGATCTCGTGGCTCTAGACTCAATTTGTGCATATTTGGATCCTGTGCCGGAGACTAGGGAGAGGGTCTCCTTCTTCAATATCAACCATCTCTAAGAGAAAGTCGATAGATAATGTCGGTTCCCCGTGAGAATGAAACAAGTCCTTTTAAGAGGAACTTGAGTGGTTTGGAAAGTTGAAGTGCAGTGCGTCACTGGGTCCATGACGTCTTGTCTTCAATACCGATGTTACCATCAGTAGCATATGAATTGAACCCGGTTTCTGCCCTAAGGTTGAATAAATGGAGGGCTATTTGTTTTCACCCTTTTCTCATTCAATTCTTTTTAATTCTTCAACCCCTTCAGTGCTTACCGAGACTTCATAGCTAGAACCTTGTTGGGTTTATTCCAGTACTAGCTCAGTCTTAGTCCGCACTCTTCCCATATCTCATTTTTCTCCTTTTATCATCATACCTAAGGACTACTACACTAACTAGTGGATTGTCCCTGGGTAGATCCCTCCGGTTCTGGCGGATCATGGGAACATATACCTAACATTATCATCCTTGTATCACCGTACATAGAGTAAAGTTGGTTGGTCTATTTGGTATTGTTCGTCTGCCATTGGATCCAATTGAAAACCATTTGAAAATCAATTCAGATACTTGTGATATATTATCAAAGCATTTTGTACCTGAATTGTTTTTGATATTTTTAGAACGAGAACTCCCCCTCAACATGTGCATCAAATATTTGAAAATGTTTTGCACACGGAGGCAAGAGAAAGAATTAACTTCTTTGATTACCATTTTCTAAAAGATATCAACATCACTTCCCACATCAAATCAAGTAGATATAGTATTTCCGGGAAGGATGAGGTTTCCATAAATTTGCTCCCCCTCAATATGTGCCTCGAGGTTTGAAAAGAGTTTTGCACATACTAGAAGGAACCTGCACATTTGGATGAATGATCACGTTTCAATTCAAAGGTTTAAGATAGATGCTCCCCCTCAACATGTGCATTGAAAAATTGAAATCGTTTGTCACATGTGGGCAGGATAGCATGTACATCCTTATAAAACCATTTACCGAATTATCAGTTTAAATCCAATTTAAATCACACATTCTCCCCCGATCACAATTATCAAATCATTTGAGATTTGTGATCTCTTATAGATTTAAATTGATTTTGAAAGCTTTTAAGGAGAATTGTGACTTGATTATGAAAGCGTTTGTACTGATAAGGATCGACTCCATTGATAAAACATGCATGTACATCTTTTGAAAACAATTTAATGCCAAATAACTTTTTAATTTAATTGAAATCATTCTCCCCCTCAATCAATGACATAGGTTGTTGATTGAGAGATAGAGATTTTGGCAAATAAGTCCTGATGATTATCAAAAATAGAGATCGAGTTATTTTTCAAAGCATTTAGTTTTCAGCAGATAAATGTTTATAGAATCAGAGCATGGAATTTTGAAAACATGGCTCTTTTCTTTCTTTTAAAACCGGGTTATTGCCTGAAAATGACAATAAACCATTTGTCTTTCTCCCAAAAATATATATATATATATATATTTTTTTTTTTTTTTTTTTTAAATTCGAACAAACATCTAAAGTCCCGTGTCATTCTTTGAATGACAACACAAAGACCGTAGATATTATCGAACCGAGAGAAACATGACAAAATGACAATAATTTTTGAAGATTTTTTTTTTTTTTTTTTTTTTTTTTTTTTTTTTTTTTTTTCGAATTTTTCAAATTTTTATGGATTTTGAAAGTTTTATATTTTTCTATTTGATTTTTGAGGGTTTTATAATTTTGTATTTTGTTTTTCGAAAAAATATTTACAAGAGATAGATGAAGATAGACCTTTACTCCTCGTCTTCCTCCTGAAGACGTTTGAGTGTTTCTGGTTGAAGGCTTTTCAAGCCAAGACGTGGAAGAATAAACTCAAAACGTTCTCTTGGAAGAGCTTTGGTGAAGATGTCAGCTAATTGATATTCAGACCTCACAAAATATAGTTCCACCACACCTTTTTCTACTTGTTCCCTGATGAAATGATGTCGAATGTCGATGTGCTTTGCTCTTGAGTGTTGAACGTTGTTGCATGAGAGAGCAATAGCACTTTTATTATCACAGTACAGAGGGATTTTGTTGAATACAAAGCCATAGTCAGATAATTGAGATCTCATCCATAAGATTTGAGCACAACAAGATGACATGGCTATGTATTCAGCCTCTGTAGAGGAAATAGAAGTACTCATTTGCTTCTTTGAAGACCAGCTCACAAGCTTATCACCCAAAAACTGAGCACCTCCTGACGTACTTCGACGAGTATCTTGACAACCTGCATGATCAGCATCTGCATAGGCCGTTAGTGACATACCGGTGTCCTTCGGGTACCATAGTCCCATATTGATGGTTCCTTGGAGATACCGAAAGACCCGTTTAACTGCTTCAAGGTGCTTTTTAGTAGGCTTAGCCTGGTATCTAGCACACATGCAAACAGCGAACAAGATGTCTGGTCTACTAGCCGTGAGATACATCAGGGATCCAATCATACTCCGATATTTCGTTTGGTCAATCATGATCCCTGAGAGGTCCTCATCTAGTTTGGTTCGGTCAATCATGGGGGTGTCAACAGGGTCACTTGAATCAAATCCAAATTTCTTTAAAATCTCTGTTGCATATTTAGATTGATTTATGAAAATGCCTCCGGGACTTTGTGAAATTTGTAATCCCAAGAAAAATGACATTTGTCCCATCATTGACATTTGAAACTTTGAACTCATTTCATTTGAAAAACGATCACATTCCATTGGGTCAGTCGAGGCAAAAATAATATCATCAACATAAATTTGAACATGAATCAAATGTTTGCCTGACTTCCTGGTGAACAATGTAGGATCAACTGCTCCTTTGATGAATCCGGTTGATAGAAGAAACTTTGACAGTGTATCATACCATGCCCTTGGAGCTTGCTTTAAACCGTAAAGAGCCTTCTTCAAACGATAAACGTGAGTAGGATGCTCTTGATTCACAAATCCTTCAGGTTGGCTGACGTAGACGACTTCTTTAAGATCTCCGTTTAGAAATGCCGTCTTTACATCCATCTGATAAACTACCATGTTCTTACTAGCAGCATTAGCCAGAAAGATTCTGATTGCCTCGATTCGAGCAACTGGAGCAAAAGATTCTTCAAAGTCTATACCCTCCTCTTGACGATATCCTTTAGCAACTAATCGAGCCTTGTTCTTCAACACATCACCATGCTCATCAAGTTTTACTTTGAAGATCCATTTTAGAGCTATAATCATAGCACAGTCTGGAGCAGGTACTAACTCCCATACATCAAGACGATCAAACTCATGAATTTCATCTTGCATAGCATTGAACCAGCTGTCTTCATTCATGGCGGTTTTAACATCTTTTGGTTCGACCTTAGATAGTACGGAGTTGAAGAAACACCATAAGGCATCGGTTGCAAGTTGTTTCCGGGTTGATACAGGACGAGAGGGATTACCAATTATGTTGTCTAATGGATGATCGTGAGTCCATTTTCTGAGGTGTTCATGTGGCATTTGTTGAGGAACTGAGGTAGCTGAGTCGATGTCTCCTGAAGAAGATGGTTCTGATGATGATTCAGGAGTAGCAAATATGTTTTCAAATGGAGCATCTTCAGGAGTAGCAAAGGGATTAACTTCATCATTGATGCCAGAAACATTTCCATGATGTACATTTGAAGAATGATGATTTGTTGATGAGACTGAAGGATCAGCAGCAGGTGCTTCTTGGCTTAAAGATATTGAGACTGAAGGATTGACTTCATTCACTGGAATATGAGCAACCTCTGTTGTAGGGATCAGCACCTCATTAGTAATTGAATTATACAGTTCATCAAACATAGGATCAAACAATTTCTTTACATCATCTTCAGATGGAGGTACATATGGAGTTTCTTGAGAGGAGTTTGGAACAAGGGATGAACCAATGGGACTGTTTTGAAGTGCGGGTCCTGAGCTGGAGTGTCCAGGAGCCATTTGACCGGTCAGCTCATCAAACGTAACGTGAATTGTTTCCATGATATTTCGGGTTCTTTTGTTGTAGATTCGGTATCCCTTTTTGTTTGGTGCATATCCTACAAATACTCCAATGTCAGCTTTAGCCCTAAGTTTGCCTAAGTCTTGACCCTCATTAGTTGGATAGCACAATGCACCAAACACACGAAGGAAAGATAGATTAGGTTTTCTGTTGTGGACAAGTTCATATGGAGTTTTTCCATGAATAGTGTGAATCAGGGAACGATTTTGTGTGTAGCATGCAGTGGCAATTGCTTCAGCCCAGAGAAACATTGGAACCTTTGAGTAGATCAGCATTGTTCTAGCAGCTTCAACAAGAGTACGATTTCGTCTTTCAACTACACCGTTCTGTTGAGGGGTTCGTGGAACACTTCTTTGATGGCTGATTCCAACACTTTCATAGAATTCACTAAGTTGTTTGTTGACAAACTCAGTTCCATTGTCTGTTCTGATAATTCTGACAGTTTTGTTTAGTCTAACCTGCAGCTGTTTTATGAGTTTGATGATGATATCAGGAGTTTCATGCTCTGTCCTTAAGAACTTGACCCAGGTGAATCTAGAATAATCATCAACCACAACTAACACATATTTCTTCCCAAAGATATTCTGCACCCTCATTGGTCCACATAAATCCATATGAATCATATGAAGAACTTCTGTGACAGAGTTAGTAGGTTTGGGTTTATGGGCATACTTCTTGCTTTTTCCCAATTGACATGCTGAACAGAGATGATCCTTTTCATACTTTAGTCTAGGTAAACCTACAACTAAGTCCTTTCTGGAAAGATCGTTGATGGTGCCGAAGTTCAAGTGATTGAGACGACGATGCCATAACCATGACTTTGTTTTTGAAGCCTTAGATAACAAGCAGATTGGAGAGGCCCTCATCATGTCATCGATAGAGATGGTGTAAAGGTTTGAGCCACGAGTTCCTTTCAACAGTTCCTTACCATTAAGATCTCTAACAAAGCAGGTATGTTTTCTGAAGGCTACTTCTAGATCAGAATCACAGAATTGACCAACAGAGAACATATTATGACCTAAACCTTCCACATAATACACTCTAGAGATGACACTATCACCAACAACATAATCTCCATAACCCATAATAGCACCGAAATGATCATTACCAAATCTAACAGTCCCGATGAATTTGCTCACGAAGTTCATGAGCCGCGACCGGTCTCCAGTCATATGCTTGGAACAGCCTGAGTCCAGGTACCACAGAACGATTTGAACGATCTGCAGTTGAACACAGACAAGAATGGATAACTGGATAATTGGGATCCCCATGCAAGAATGGGTTCCATTTGGTTAGTAACAATGTTTGGAACACCCACATCAGAAATAGAAGCATTCATATCAGAAAGTGAGGCAATGGAATCGATGTGAATAGATGCAGTACTAGTGTCAGTATTAGCCCTGTTCACAGTGTGATCACTTCTTAAAGGAATAGTTCTACCAGTAGGCATCCATTTTCTAGTGGGCATTATCTGATTAGTCTTAAGACCAACAGGTGTCCAATAAAAGCCTATTTTACTGAATGTTCTTCCTGTGGGTTTCCACTGTTTTCTAACTTTCTTACGTTTTTGCCTTTTAGCCTTCCTAGCATGAACTTTAGCATTAACAATATTAACTGGACAATTAACATCATTGGGCAGAACATTAACACCACATTCATGATTAGAAACAGAATTCAAGCAGACATCAGTACAAGGTTTGCAAATAGTATCAGAATTCGAATTAATTACAGTACGCCTATGGCTAATACTAGAATCAACACGATTCGTTTTATTCGATTCAAACATAAAGTTCCTAGATTGTTCTTTTACTCTTTTCCAGTGGACATTCTTAGCTTGCGAGGTCCTATCATTCCTTGTATTGTCTTGAGACTTTGACCTGCTCCCTTTAATGTCACTGATTACTCCTGTAGAGGGAATGGGAACATTAGTTTGGTTTACTACTCTTTGCACCACCTGTTTAGATGTGCTGGGATCTGAACTACATGCAGGTGCACTAAGGTTCACTTTCTTAAAACTAGAGGTACTGAGATTAGTACTCCTAGAAGGCATCTTTGAGTTCTCTCTCTTAGCATTGACAGATCTAGAATCTGAGCTACTCAAGGGTACACTACGGTTCACATTCAAAACATTGGGAATCGAGTGCATATCATATTTGGCCTTAGGCATCGAGCATGGAATCAAAGGGTTAACTCTCTCACCTAATGTCTTTGGGCATATTGTGATCAAGCATTCTAAGATTTCTTGAGATCGTTTGGCATATAAGCATGCATGTCCAAGTGCATTATCATGAGGTTTCTCTAGCTTATTCTCTTCAACAATCTCACGCAGACATTCTAGGCAATCCTTAAGGGATGAGAAGTATGTTTGAATGGCAAGTTTGTTGTTCCTTAGATGAGGAGGGACATATGTCACAGATAAACCATATTTATTACAAGAGTGAACCTTTGATACAACATTCTCCCCATTGGTCATTGGCATTTTCCCTTTTACCTGACTCTTCAGATTCTCAATTTCCTTTTGCAATGAAGCTATTTGTTCGTTGTTTTTGTTACGAGTGACTTTAATTGATTCAAATAACTCATTGAAATGACGTTTAACCTTTTCATTTTCTTCTAGAAAACTTTCGTTTTCCTTTTGTAAAGCATTTACTAGGTTTTGAAGATGAAACGTTTGAGAATTCTGAGAATCTAAAGGAGGAGGCATTTGGGAGCCTCTCATATTGTTTGTTTGACCCTTTAATTGAGAGATTTGGGCTTTCAACTTTCTGATCGTGTTACACTGAGCTTGAATCTGTTCATCTCGTTTGTTAATTTGAAAAACTACATCAAACTCTGGAGCATCTGAAGATGTCTTGATATTTGAAGTTTTGACATTTTCTTTGAGATGTTGATATTTTAGTTGTAGATTAAAATACTCAACTTCTAGTTTAGAAAAATGTTTAACCAAATTGTCATGATCATCCAGTTCAATTTTCTCATTTAGTTTAGAATTAGTTTTTTCAAGCTCAATGACACGATCATGGGAGACTTTCAGGGCCACAGATAGTTCATGAAATTTGGAAGCATTAATAGAGCAATTTGAAGCAGTGAAAAAGACATCTTGAGCAACACATTCAGTAATAAGATTCTCATTTAATGTATGCAGGTTCTTTCTCTCAATCTCATTATATTTCAGTGCACGCTCATAGTCACTAACTTCAACAACCATTGCATCAAATTCCTTTTCCATACCCTTAATATCAGTTTCTACCCCCTTTTTAAGACTCTCAAAGTGATCTTTTAGAAGTTTAAAGAAGGGCATGACCTCAGTTAAATAACATTCTTTCATTTGTTCAAAACCTCTTTCTCCTTCAGTTATACCAGTGGGTGTGATCCTTTTCTTGCAAGTTTTCTCAAAATCAACAAATAGTTGAAATATAACGTATTGGCTAATTAATGTCTTGCTTTTAGTGGCAATTGTTCTAGGAACAAGATGCATTGGTGTATTAGGAGGATACACAGTCGCTCTAGGCATTTTCCAAAGGGGTGGGTTTGTTTCAATAATATTTTCCGCTTTCTGCTTATCTAAATCCTTTTTCCAGAAGACTTGTTCGGGAGTCAACAAAGTCTGAGGCTTAAACTTGTTCAAGGAAATCCAGTTTTCCTTCTTGTAATCATGAGGAGAGATGATTATGTTTTTCTCTTTGCATTTGGGATCATTTTGTTTCTTATTCATCTTTTCCCTAGTGATTTCATTTAATATCTTATCTTCCTCAGTACACTCAACGCAACTAGGTTTCTGCCTAGGCTTAAGGACTTCATTACCATCATAAAGCACCTTATGAGCATTTCTAGCCTTTTTAATTACCTCTGGATTTGGTTCCTCTACAAGGGGAACGCTATGCTTATCGCTTAAGACACGATGTTTCGTGACCATGTGAGCAGTCTGAATGGTGTTTCCTTGTATGTACAGCTTGTTTTCAAGTTTGTTTTTCAAAGTTTTCAGATTAGAAAAATCTCTCAAGAGTTTTGATTCCTTTGCATTAAATTCTTGCTTAAGCATTTTCACATTTTCTTGAAGTTCTTGTTTTTGCTTAGCTGTTTTAGAAAGTTTTTCTTGCAAGGAATGTAATTCTTGTTTCAATACTTCTTCTCTAAACTTACTTTTTCTAATTACTGTACTTACTTGGTCATCCATTTCCTGCTCACGAGTGGTCAACTCAAATTTTGCACGTTGTTCATAAATAGCAACACGTTCCTTATAGGCATTTAGTTCAGAAATTACGGAATCATCAGGAGCACATGCAGTGTATTCATCAAAGACATAGTCATTATTGACTGTAGAAGATGCATCACTTGGTACAACTTCACTTTCACTTTGTTTCACGTATTGATCGTATGGGACAATATTGTTATTACCCATATTTTCAACATTTGATTCAATAGTTTCAGTTGATTGTACTTCGTCATGCATCTGTTGCACATCAGCTTCATCGTATAGTTTTAATACCTCTGAGATGAGTTTGTCCTTGGATGGGCCAGCTTGTGGTGAAGAAGAGATCTTGGGAGAAACCATTGGAGAGATGCTAGCCATAAAGATTGTGTGTGCAGTAGGTCCATCATCTACATCAGAGTCGTATGCATCACAGTCAGCGACTTGAAAGGCATTCTGATGATTGTGACCTATCTCCTGAATAGGCTGCTCATCCACATCTGCATCATAGGTCTTGGCATTGCCCTCAGCAAGAAACAGCAATTCCTCTTCATCCAACGCAGCACCATTGTCCTGAGCTTGTGCCAGCAACATCTTATCTCTGAAGTAATCAGCATTCTGTGGACGCTTTGGAGATGTGCAGTTCCTTGCAATGTGTCCTTCACCACCACAGTTATAGCATTTGATTGGCTTAGGTTGACCTTGGTTACCATTTCTTCCTCGATTCTGGTTTCCAACATAACCTCTCCCAGCTCCACCTCTTCCCTGATCATACTGTCTTTCCTGAACTGGTTGCACCACGATCCTTCCATCTTTAACAGTGGCTTGATTATGTGGGTTAGATGCAGTTCTGAGGTTGTTGTTGGTTTGTGGGAGAGAATTCATGTTTTGACTAATGAGAAGAGCTAGTTGATTAATGATGTTACCCACGTGTGCATCAGCATCAGCTTGTTTGAACATGGGATCAGGAATGAGTTTGTGATTACCATTCCCCAAGGGTATGACTTGTGATGCTTTGGTTGTGATTTCGATGTTTGAGTAGAAGGCTGTTGAGTCATTAGACGAGCTTGTCTCTCCCTGGTTGGTTTTGAACTGATTGAGAATCAATTTTTCAAACATGGCATGTCTCTCATTCTGAAGGAGGAAGGCATAGAGTTGCTCATAGTTTGTATTCTTCAATCCTTTAATGAGCTTCACAGCTGTGACAAACTTGTGCCATTCGGGATTCACGTTGTTCACAAACTTTGAGTTCAGCTGAATGTTAGGCATAGTCATTCTGATGTTCCTCATGTCATTCACTAACTTATGGAATCTCACATAGTACTCATAGACACTCTCATCTGGTTTCATTTTGAAGTGCTCGAATTCGTCATAGAGTTGGGATTCTCTGTCTTCCATAGTTAATTCTGAACCTGAGAGAAGCATCTTAACATTATCCCAAACTGCCTTTGCATCAGTGTTATGATTGATCAGCTTGTAGATGTCTTTAGGGAGACCTTGAAGAACAATGTTTGAAGCCCTGATATCTGCATCGAATCTCTTTTTCTCCTTATCATCAAGCTCATCGTACATCTTAGGTCTGTCCATTCCGTAAACAGGAGTACCATCTTCATTAGTATCAAGTATGTCTCTAGTCGTCTCAACCCGATATGGTCCTTCATCAATGGATTTGAGAATGTTGACACCATTTTCCTTTCCAAGGCAATATAATCTGATTCGTTGAGCCCAAGAATCGTAGTCAGTTCTGTCAAGCATGGGTGGACGAGTATCTGAGCCAGCTGCTTGTACATCCTCGGCAACAGTGGAGATGACAGTAGGGACGTTGGTAGACATGTTAACAGATTATACGGGATTTTATAACTCTATGATTAAACCGGGAAATAGATTCTTTCACGGGATTTTACTAAATCAAGAGAAAACCGTAAACAATCACTCAATTCGCTAGATGATAATGCTCTAAGTCGCTAGAAACAAATGCACTAAGTCGCTAGAAACAAATGCACTAAGTCGCTACCAATTAATTCGCTAGACAGCCAAGTCGCTAGAATCCCAAGTCGCTAGATAGAAAGCAAGTCGCTAAGTAGTAACTCGCTACAGACCAAGTCGCTAGCCAAATTTTGGCAGCAATTCGCTACACAAGTCGCTAGAGATACAAGTCGCTAAAGAGCAACTCGCTACAGACCAAGTCGCTACCACCAAGTCGCTACTCGTAGTGGAGAGTCCACTACTTGTACTTTAACTCGCTAGATCTAACTCGCTAGCTCCAACACTGTAAGTCGCTACAAAAATGTGAAGCAAGTCGCTACCAAGAAAACACTCCGTGAGCTAAGTCGCTAGCTTGAAAAACCATATAAACATCACTTTTCAATCCAAAAACAACCCAACCAAGATGATTCAAGCTTACCAAATGAAAACCTAAACACTTGTGATGATTCTAAACATAAAAGTACCAACAAAATTCAAACTTTAACACAAGAAATCACCCAAATGATGCAAAAACCACTAAACTTTTTCAAACTAAAAAAAACCACCTAAAAACCACTATAAATCCAAAGATGTGCAAGATATGATCTAACCATGGCTCTTGATACCAATTGTAAGATATAACTTTTCACATACACATCAAACCATAACACAAAGTAGCATGTAGATGGAATTCTAGAGAGAGAAAGTTAGAGGTTTAGGGAACTTAGTGAGAGAAAGTGAAAGATATTATTATGAGCTCCAACTCTCTACCTTGGAAGGTAGAGAGTATTTATAGTCTTACATAAATCGCCACACATCGGGCTGTGGATCAGGCATACAGTGGGTAAAGACCCGTCCGTCCTCCACGGTGTTACTTAACTAAATACTACTTAACTTACAAGAACTACGACTACGAGCTTTCTAACGATTACATATACTTGAGGTGACCGACTCTTTAATACCGGGAATTTCTAATTCCTAACAGCTAAGCTAATAGGTTAGTAGTTATGATTAGCTAATCTTTTATATTCCTTGTAATTCAACCCAATCCAATCCAATCCAAACGAGTCCATAGCCAAGCCCATTAGGGTAACTCATTTGTACTATAAATACACCTCAAATAACATATTTGAGGTGTGTGCTTGAGTTTGTATTGTATGTTTTCATTAATAGAATTATCTTCCATCTCTCTGCTTTCTCTCTCTACATACGCATACTTCAAGTCACCTAATACGAGCTTAATATATGTGATATTAGTTGATAAATCAAGGTCCTACAAGTGGTATCAATCGCCTAACAATGATATAGGAGTGTTTGTGTTTAACCTTTTTAGCTCTTCGAGTTAGGTTTTTAAAATTCTTATCTACGCGTTAAAAACTTTAAAGGTTGTGACTTTATGATAGTTTAGGTTGTATTTGGTCAGATTTGGTCAAAAACTTGGATTAAAAAATGTGTTTTGTGGTGTTTTTGGTGATTTTTGAAGTTAAGATACGGTATTCTTTGAGTTAGAGGTTGAATTTCTCCGTGTTAGGATGAAATTCTTTGATTAAAGGTTAAATTTCTGCAAGTAAGGTTGAATTTCTCCGAGTTAGGATGAAATTCTTCGAGTAAGGGTTAAATTTCGGCGAGTAAGGTTGAATTTCTCCGAGTTAAGCTGAAATTCTTCGAGTAAGGGTTAAATTTCTTCGAGTAAGGGTTGAATTTCTTTGAGTTAGGTTGAAGTTATTCGAGTTAGAAAACATCTTTGAGTAAGGTTCTTCGAGTAACATTTATTCCTAGTTATGTGTGTTGATCCCAGTTGAGCAAACGATCCTTATAGAAACTGACTTGATAATAACTTGTTAAATATTATGCGGAATTTAATATTCAACCTTAAGAAGAAGAACAATAACAATAACTCTTAAATACCTCAATTATATTAATAACGAATATCTAACCAGTATTAGGGTTTACAACCTTGAAGTGTATCGACCTTAGATATAAAACATTCGTATATCTAATCTAACCTAGGACCTCCTTTTATAGGCTAAGGAGTCCTTTACATAATACAATACATAACCTACAAGATAAATATCTTTTCCATATTTATCTAATGCAAAACATTAAACTGACATAACAACTAGCAGTGTTTACAATATAATAGCAGTGGTTCTACTTTACTACTAGCCGCGGTTTAACTTCAGCAGTGGATTAATTCTTCTGGCAGTGGTTTCATCAACTCTAGCTGTGGTTCCAACACTTAGAATAATTCATGATCTGAGGAACCTAAAACCAAACAATCCTCCCCTAAACTTGATACATTCAAATAGAATTCTCAAGTTTCTTTTAATCTCAAAACTTCTGAATTGGAGAATAAATCCAAACACTTAACAGTTTTAAAATGTTCTCATACTTCAGCAACAAACTGTACGCTTGATCATCATAGGGTTTCAGCATCTTTAAACCACCAGGCTTCACCATCTGAGCAATAACTCCTGGATAATTATTCAATTGAGGATAATCACCTTCTACAAGCATATGAATAACTTCTCCAGAAACTGTTAGTACATGAACTCCACAAGACTGATACAAAAACCATCTTGAAACTTGACCATTGTAGAGTCCCTTCCATTCAGGTTCATCATGAGTAGGTTCAAACAAGATCTTCAAATGATGATACACCATTCTCTCATGATAATCATCTGGACATACATCACCAAATTTATTCTTGTACAGCTTCCAAAGATTCATCAAATCATCTCTATCCAGATATTGAAGCATTTGTGAAAATTTCTCAAACTCAGAAACTTCATTACTGACTCTTTGAATTTTCCAACATCCTTCACTTCCATTAAGCTCAAATGTATAAGAAATAATTTGATTACCATTCATTTCTTTTTTAGAACTAGATTCCTCCTGAATCGCAGATATTCTCTTTTGACTACTCTTAATCCACTCTTCTTCTTTTTCAGAATTCATTGGATAAAAATCCTCATTAATCCTCATACATCTCAGATAAATTTCTCGAATTCTCTCAAATGAACATTTACTGAGATTTTCAGAAATATGTATGCCTGAATTCTTGATAATCTTCATCATCACATTTCTCATCTCACCTTTTGTAGGAGGTTTCTTCCTTATAACTTGCTTCTTCTCCTTACTGATCCTCCTTGCCCATTCACCCAAGATTCTGGCTCTTTCATCAATAGATAACAATCCCCACTCTTGAGTTGTGTACTCATTTTGTATATCATTAGAAGCTTGAAGATAGGATTGTGTATTATTTCATTCATCTAGCCATTTCTGAGTAGCTTCTTCTTCTTCTTGCTTTTCTTTCTCTGTAGCTTCTTCTTCTTCAGCTTGCAGACCTCTTGTATACTCTTCATCATAAGCAATTTGTTCTTCTCTACTTTTAAACTTCAAAAGTGGTTCAGCAATACCTTTTCCCTTTCCAATGTCTAGTTGAGCCATCTTCTTCTTCAAAGGCTTACCAATAATCAAATTCTTACTCAAAGGTTTAGGTATAGATGAAGTAGATTTAAGAACTAATGGAGCAGGTGCAATGGTAGGTGTAACATTAGATGAAGTTTCACTTAGATTTATCAATGTACTTGCAACTTCCTTTTCAATTTCTTTGGTTTTGGGTGGTGAAACAGAGGTAGTTGTGACAATTGTAGATGTGGTTGTAACAGCAGTAGTTGATTCTAAGGTGGGAGTGGTTGTGATTACCTTTTGTGAAGTTGTAGCAGTGGTTTCATTAACACCAACCATGGTTGCAAAAACATTGGCAGTGGTTGTGTTCTGCACCACCTCATTTTCTTTTCCTTTTACCACAGTCTTCAAAGTTTCAAGAACAGCCTCATTCCCATCTTTATCAGACACTACAAAACACTCTCCTTGATCTCCACTATCCACATCCTTATCAGGATGATCAACTCTAGCCATTATGTATCACAGTTAGTGGTATCAGAGCTTGTGTTCTAGAAACTGTAATCAAGAAGAAGTCAAGTTAAGTTAAATTCAAGAAAGTTAAGATGTCTGATGAAACTCACATGGTTACTGCATCAAAGGTGCTCATGCTGAAGCAGGGTGAATATCAGGTATGTAGAATGTGAATGAGGCAATACATTCGCATGATAGATTACACAATCTGGGATGTTGTTGAAAAAGGTGATACTCTTCCCAAGAAGGGTGATGATGGTAATGAGATAGCCATTGTTAGTGAGGTTGACAAGGCTAGAAGGAAGCTGGAGATTAAAGCTCATAGTATTCTCTCCATAGGAATACCTAATGAGTATGCTTTGGACTTTGAATAATATGAGACTGCTAAAGAGTTAATGGATGCTATTGAAACAAGATTTGCTGGTAATGAAGCTACCAAGAAATCCAGGAAAAACATGCTCAAGCATCAGCTTGAAAACTTTACTGCTCTCAGTGGAGAAAAACCTGATGGCACTTTTAACAGACTGCAGAAACTGATCAGCCAACTGAAATTGGTGGACTACAAAGTTGCTCAATAAGATATAATTCTGAAGTTCATCAGAACTTTATCACAAGAATGGGCTGTGCATACTGTTGTGTGGAGGAACAAAGATGATTTTGAAAAGATGACTTTGGACAATCTCTACAACAACCTGAAAGTTTATGAATCTGAAAAGAACATAGATGGCTCATCCTCATCACCACAAAACATTGCTTTTGTATCTACAGGGCACAGGAATTATCAGGATGTTTCCACTGCTGCTTATGAAGTATCCACTACTATTGCTAATAATACCACTGTTAGTGATAGTGTTAGTGATGGTGCCATCTGTGCTTTTCTAGCTGATCTTACAGCCAGTGTTACTGTACTGAATCAAGATCTGGATCAAATTGATCCTGATGATCTTGATGAAATCAATCTTCAATGACAAATGGCAATGTTAACACTGCAAGCTTGGATGTTCTTGATGAGGACTGGTAGACAGGTCAAATATGATGGTCAAAAAAGAGTTGGATTTGACAAAAGTAAGATGGAGTGCTTTAACTGCAAGAAGAAGGGTCACTTTGCTAGAGAATGTCAAGCTCCTAAGAGGATTGAATGCATCAAGAAGACCACTGAAGAGCCTGCTACTTCTTCAGCATTGGTTGCTCAAGATGGTATTGGTGATTATGACTAGAGTGATCAGATTGAAGAAGGTCCCAATGCAGCTTTTCTTGCTAGTGAAGCTTCTAAAGAGCATAACTTTGCTCTCATGGCCTATGCTTCATCTTCTGGTTCATATTCTGAGGTATTTAATGATTCTAAAAATTCTACTTGTTCTTTTAAATCATGTCAAGATAACTTAGAATCTCTCAAAGCTATTAATAAGAGTTTGAGAAGAGAGGTAGAAAGACTTTCACTAGATAACTTAGGTTATAAATTAGGTCTAGAGAGTGTTGAAGAGAAACTTAAATTTTGTATTAAATGTGAGTTTGAGTATGTAGATAAGATTAACATACTGGGTGGTGAAATTGATCTTAAGGATAGGGAAATTAAAATGCTTAAACAGAAACTAGAAGAAGCAGAGAGTGTAAAACAAGAGACCCTTGAGGAAAAAGAAAAACACATAGTTAGGGTTGCTAAAACACTATTTGCTTCTGATTTGGTCAACAAATCCATAGGGTGTCAGCTTATGAAAAAGGGTTATGGAATAGGTTACAATGATATGCCACCACCACCTCTTATGAGTCATGCACCACCAACTAAAGAACTGTCATTTAGTAGTGAATTCAGTTTCAACAAACCTGTAGGAGTAATAAGTAAGTCTGAATCACCTAAGATAGGTTCTGATAAGTCATCTGATTCTCCAACTATTGAGGATTGGAAATCAGATTCTGAGGAAGATAGATCTGAATCAACACAGTCCAAGAAGATAGAAAATGTTAAGTCTGTTGATTCTAAACAAGCCAACCTTATGCCTAGATTTGGAGTACCAATTTCTAGGAAAGTAGTAGACTACAAGGAGATACCTAGGGAACAAATGAAAAGATACATACCTAGAGGTAATTAGAGAAACTTTAATGGCCTAATTTCAAATAGGTTAGGAGATGAGTTTCAATGTGTTAAGAAGGCTTGTTTTAAATGTGGTAGTTTTGAGCACTTACAAAGAAACTGTTATAAAAATCAACCACATGTTTGGAATCATTAGAGGAGGGTAAATCATCAAAATTTTCAAAGAAAACTATCCCTCATCCTAACAAAAATATGGTCCCCAGATCAGTGTTAATGAGGAATGGTAAAACAAAATCTATAATCACTGCTGCACCTAAATGGGTTCCAACCACTGCTAAGCAAAATGTATTGACTGCTAAGCAGAATATCACCACTGAAAAACAAGAAGTTTTAAAAATTACAAAGGTGATAACTGACACAGTGGTTGGAAACCATTTTTATGATGTTAAGGCCTCAACTAGCTGGCAATGGAAGCCTAAGACCAAGGTTTTACATCATGCCAGCTGTGCATCAATGGACCTAAAGAAGTTTGGTTATGTTGATGCACAGGTCAGACCCAAGTCAGTATTGGCTTAGGTCCACAAAAGGAACTAACTTGGTTAAATTCATGTGCAGGGCAATCTACAAGATGAGCTAAAAGACAAAGGAATTTTTGATAGTGGTTGCTCAGGGCACATGACATGGGATGAGAGCAACCTAGAAGATTTTGAAGCTTATAATGGAGGATATGTGGCATTTGGCAATGATCCAAAGGGAGGAAAGATACTTGGCAGAAGCACAATCAGAACAGGGAAATTAGACTTTGAAAAGGTCTATCTGGTACAGGGACTAAAGTACAATTTATTCAGTGTTTCTCAAATGTGTGATAAGAAAAACTGGGTACTTTTTGGGGAAACTGTGTGTGTGGTGTTGTCTCCTGATTTCAAAATGCTTGATGAAAAGTATATACAACTTAGCGTTCCTAGGAAGGAAAACATATATTGTTTTAATCTTAAAGATGTAATTCCTAATAGGTCCTTAACCTGTTTGTTTGCTAAGGCATCAGTAGATGAGTCTAAATTGTGGTATAGAAGGCTAGGACACCTTAATTTCAAAACAATCAATAGACTGGTAAAGGGCAACTTAGTGAGAGGGTTACCTTCTAAGGTTTTTGAGTGTAAAGAACTTTGTGTGGCCTGTCAGAAAGGAAAACAACATAGAGCCTCTTGTAAGACCAACACTATGAACACCATTACATAACCACTGTTTATGCTTCATATGGACTTATTTGGACCTACCTTTGTTAAAAATTTGAACCATAAGCAGTATTGCCTAGTGATTACTGATGATTATAGTAGATTTTCTTGGGTATACTTTTTGGCTGCTAAGAGTGAGACTAGTGAGATCCTCAAAAGTTTCATTACTAAGATAGAAAATCAAGTAAACCAGAAAGTCAAAGTAATCAGATGTGATAATGGAACTGAGTTTAAGAATAATGTGATGAATCAGTTCTATATAGCTAAGGGTATAGAAAGACAGTTTAGTGTTGCTAGGACACCACAACAGAATGGTGTAGCTGACTGGAAAAACAGAACACTAATTGAGGCTGCAAGAACAATGTTGTCAGAATCAAAGTTACCAACTACCTTTTGGGCTGAAGCTGTAGGAACTGCATGTTATGTGCAGAATAGAAGTAAGGTAGTAAAGCCTCATAACAAGACCCCCTATGAGCTGTTACATGATAGGAAGCCTATGATCGCATTCCTAAAACCTTTTGGGTGTCCTATTACTATCTTAAATACCATAGACTATCTAGGAAAGTTTCAAGAAAAAGCAGATGATGGATACTTTCTGGGCTATTCTTTAAATAGTAAAGCCTTTAAAGTATACAATAGGAGGACCAGGATTGTAGAAGAAAACTTACATGTTAAGTTTAGTGAAAACACTCCTAGTGTTGAGACCAAAGGACCAGAATGGTTGTTTAACATTGATATGCTAACCAAATCTATGAATTATGAGCCTATCATTGCAGGAACTTCCACTAATGTTGATACAGGTAAACCAAAGGATTTTGATGAAAAAACAAATTCTAAGGAAGCTGATTCTCTAAAAGAGTTCTATTTGGTTGAAAAGTGGAAAGCTGGTTCTGTCTCACCCATCATTGAAAAGCAGGGTCCCACTGATGATGATGTTTTGAATTCTAGAAGTAAGGTTGATCATCATCAAGATAAGGAAGAGTTGTTGAAAGATAATTCAGTGTCGGTAGAAGAAATTGAAAGAAAGAAGAAGCATTCTGAAAGCACTACTAAGCCAAATGAAAGCACTGCTAAGGTTAATAAAACCACTTCTAAGCTAATCTCTACCACTGCTAGTACAAGTGCAAACACTGCTGCAAGTACAGATGATGATTCTTACTTTGGAATCCCTGCCAAGCCATTGTTTGGTGATGATGAGTTTCCCACTGATCCTGACATGCCTGATTTGGAAGAAAGGGATACTCCTACTGATGATGAAAACTTGGATGACTACTTCAATGATACTGATTTTACTAATTTAGACATAGTCATCATAGAGAGTCCAATTCCTACTACCAGAGTTCATAAGAATCATCCCAAAGAGCACATTCTTGGAGATCTGAATACTCAAGTTCAAACAAGAAGTAGAGCTATGAACAAACAACCTTTTCCTGAACAAGGTTTGTTTGCCAGATCACTTCACAAAAGGAATAGTCATAAAGATCTGCAAAATTGTTTGTTTGCTTGTTTTCTGTCTCAAAAGGAGCCCAAGAGAGTTGAAGAAGCTTTATCAGAAGAAGGATGGGTTGAATCAATGCAAGAGAAGCTATTGCAGTTTAAGCTTCAAGAAGTATGGACATTGGTTGACCTTCCAAATAGAAAAAGGGCTATTGGGACTAAATGGGTTTTCAGAAATAAAAGAGATGAAAGAGGTATTGTGGTGAGGAATAAATCCAGGTTGGTTGCTCAAGGATACACACAAACTGAAGGTTTGGATTATGATGAAGTGTTTGCCCCTGTTGCCAGAATAGAAGCTATAAGATTGTTTTTGGCATATGCTTCATACAAGAACTTTGTTGTGTATCAGATGGATGTTAAAAGTGCCTTTTTGTATGGTACTATTGAAGAGGAGGTTTATGTTTGTCAGCCTCCTGGTTTTGAAGATCCTGATCATCCTGATAAGGTCTACAGGGTGAAAAAGGCTATGTATGGTTTGCATCAAGCTCCAAGGGCATGGTATGAGTGCCTTTCTACTTATTTGATGGACAATGGTTTCAAGAGAGGACTGATTGATAAGACTTTGTTCATAAGGAAGCTAAAGGATGACATTTTGCTAGTTCAGGTTTATGTAGATGACATCATCTTTGGCTCAACCAATAAAGAGCTATGCAAAGACTTTGAGAAACTTATGCATGACAAGTTTTAGATGAGTTCCATGGGAGAACTCACTTTCTTTTTAGGACTGCAAGTTCAACAAAGGACTGATGGTATCTTCATTAGTCAAGACAAGTATGTGGCAGATGTTTTAAAGAAGTTTGGATTTCAAGATGTCAAGAGTGCTAGTACACCAATAGAGACTCAGAAACCACTGCTACCTGATGATGGAAGTCCCAAAGTTGATTTGAAGCTGTATAGATCCATGATTGGATCTTTGATGTATCTCACAGCATCTAGGCCAGATATAATGTTCTTAGTTTGTATGTGTGCAAGGTTTCAAGTCACACCCAACACAACACACGTGAATGTTGTTAAGAAAATTTTTAGATACCTTAAAGGTCATCCTAAATTAGGCCTTTGGTATTCTAAGGATTCTGAATTTGATTTGGTGGCCTATACAGACAGTGACTATGCTGGTGCTAGTTTGGATAGGAAGTCTACTACTGGTGGATGTCAGTTTTTGGGAAGCAGACTAATTTCATGGCAGTGTAAAAAGCAAACAATTGTGGCCAATTCTACAACTGAAGCTGAGTATGTGGCTGCTGCTAGTTGCTGTGGACAAGTGCTTTGAATTCAGAATCAATTGTTGGACTTTGGGTACAATTTCATGCATACTAAGATTTACATAGATAATAACAGTACAATATGCATCATTAAAAATCCTGTTTTACATTCTAGAACTAAACATATTGAGATAAGGCACCATTTTATTAGAGATTGTAATGAGAAAAGGTTGATTCAAATGGTCAAAATCCATACTGATTTCAATGTGGCTGATCTTCTCACTAAAGCTTTTGATGTGGGGAGGTTTTAGTACCTTGTAGTTAGTATTGGAATGATTAATCTCTAAATCTCAAATTGTTTTGTAAAAGTTTGTAAAATTATGTACTGTTATTAGTTAATCTGAGTATTGCTACTTTTGTTTTAAACACTGTTAGTTCTGTTGCAACCACTGCTTGTTTCTTTGTGTTTCCACTAACGATTTTGCAATGTAATGAAACAAAATCACATTTAGAAGAATGCAAGAGACTTAAAAGGAAAGACATGGTTCTATTATTCATATTTTATAAACTGCATTCTGAAATGCAGTGGTTACAACCATGGATACCAGCTAACAAGAGATTACATCATAAAGTTCTCACACAACCAACTCAGAACACAAGCTTCACATATTCTCCCCCATCATCTAAGGCTTCCTTGGAAAGGCGCACTCAGGCATCACTTTAGGTGCCCTACGCCTATCAATCACCCTCCACACCTTTGGACATGCAAGCCCAATCACCTTTCCTCTAATAGGTGGTGAGGATGATGAAGGACCCTTTGATGGTGGTGCTGTCAACAATGGTACCATAGGTGATGCTTGTAGCTCCTCAGGAGGAATTATTGCAGCAAGGGGAGGCACACTCAAGACTCTTGAAGAAGTGTTATCATCTGTGCTTTCATTTGTGTCATCATTTGAGCTATCTTCCTTGATGATGGCATCCTGAGGTACTGGTTGGAGAGATGATGGACCAGCAACTGAAGGGGTAGTGCTCATGGCCAACTGAGTTCTTTTTCTTGAAGAAACCTCCTAAAACACCTCTCTCTTTGTTCTACCTGGATTGTTTAGAACAAAATTCCAAGCACTATCATCCCAAATGCTATCCGAAAATGAGCTGTCAGATGAGACATTGATTGGATTTGAATGGCTCATGATGATTTTTGGTAAAGCAGATTTTGAAAGATTTTTAGAGAGATAAGTGTTGGTGTGTTAGTACTATGGGAATTATGTGAGTATGATGTTCTTTAATAGAAGTTAAGATGGAATCAGTAAGTTAATGTGGGGAAGGTATAAGTTGTTGAGGAGTAAATGAAGTCTTTGACTTTGGTGGCCGGATTAATGACTGGTAGTTGACCTGTTGACTGGGTGGTTAGTACTGGTTTAACCACTACCAGTATAATTTTTGCATCCACTTCTAGTACTTTTCTAACCACTGCTAACCTTAACTATACTTTCAGTGTTTGGTTTATGTTTGTGATATGCAGGTATGAAGGATTGTTTGTATACTTTGGAGGTTTTTGGAGCTTTTGCTGTTTAGTTTCAGTAAAAAAAGAAAAAAAGAAAAAAAAGGCATGTAGGTACAGGTTCAATAGCAGTGGGTGCAGGTTCAATAGCAGTGGGTACAGGTTCAATAAACTGATAAATTATTAAGGTTGATCATCCTGATAAGGATGTGGATAGTGGAGATCATCCTAAATTTAAACCCTCTTCAATAGTACCATACAAAAGGCACTTTTAACATCCATCTGATACACAACAAAGTTCTTGTATGAAGCATATGCCAAAAACAATCTTATAGCTTCTATTCTGGAAACAGGGGCAAACACTTCATCATAATCCAAACCTTCAGTTTGTGTGTATCCTTGAGCAACCAACCTGGATTTATTCCTCACCACAATACCTCTTTCATCCCTTTTATTTCTGAAAACCCATTTAGTCCCAATAGCCCTTTTTCCATTTGGAAGGTCAACCAATGTCCATACTTCTTGAAGCTTAAACTGCAATAGCTCCTCTTGCATTGATTCAACCCATCCTTCTTCTGATAAAGCTTCTTCAACTCTCTTGGGCTCCTTTTGAGACAGAAAACAAGCAAACAAACAATTTTGCAGATCTTTATGACTATTCCTTTTGTGAAGTGATCTGGCAAACAAACCTTGTTCAGGAAAAGATTGTTTGTTCATAGCTCTGCTTCTTGTTTGAACTGGAGTATTCAGATATCCAATGATTTGCTCTTTGGGATGATTCTTATGAACTCTGGTAGTAGGAATTGGACTCTCTATGATGACTGTGTCTAAATTAGTAAAATCAGTATCATTGAAGTAGTCATCCAAGTTTTCATCATCAGTAGGAGTATCTCTTTCTTCCAAATCAGGCATGTCAGGATCAGTGGGATACTCATCATCACCAAACAATGGCTTGGCAGGGATTCCAAAGTAAGAATCATCATCTGTACTTGCAGCAGTGTTTGCACTTGTACTAGCAGTGGTAGAGATTGGCTTAGAAGTGGTTTTATTAACATTATCAGTGCTTTCATTTGGCTTAGCAGTGCTTTCAGAATGCTTCTTCTTTCTTTCAATTTCTTCTACCGACACTGAATTATCTTTCAACAACTCTTCCTTATCTTGATGATGATCAACCTTACTTCCAGAATTCAAAACATCATCATCAGTGGGACCCTGCTTTTCAATGATAGGTGAGACAGAACCAGTTTTCCACTTTTCAACCAAATAGAAATCCTTTGGAGAATCAGCTTCCTTAGAATTTGTTTCTTCATCAGAATCCTTTGGTGTACCTGTATCAACATTAGTGGAAGTTCCTGCAATGATAGGCTCATAATTCAGAGATTTGGTTAGCATATCAATATTAAACAACCATTCTGGTCCTTTGGTCTCAACACTAGGAGTCTTTTCACTAAACTTAACATGTAAGTTTTCTTCTACAATCCTGGTCCTCCTATTATATACTCTAAAGGCTTTACTATTTGAAGAATAGCCCAGAAAGTGTCCATCATCTGCTTTTTCTTGAAACTTGCCTAGATAGTCTATGGTATTTAAGATAGTAACAGGACACCCAAAAGGTTTTAGGAATGCGATCATAGGCTTCCTATCATGTAACAGCTCATAGGGGGTCTTGTTATGAGGCTTTACTACCTTACTTCTATTCTGCACATAACATGCAGTTCCTACAGCTTCAGCCCAAAAGGTAGTTGGTAACTTTGATTCTGATAACATTGTTCTTGCAGCCTCAATTAGTGTTCTGTTTTTCCTGTCAGCTACACCATTCTGTTGTGGTGTCCTAGCAATACTAAACTGTCTTTCTATACCCTTAGCAACACAGAACTGATTCATCACATCATTCTTAAACTCAGTTCCATTATCACATCTGATTACTTTGACTTTCTGGTTTACTTGATTTTCTATCTTAGTAATGAAACTTTTGAGGATCTCACTAGTCTCACTCTTAGCAGCCAAAAAGTATACCCAAGAAAATCTACTATAATCATCAGTAATCACTAGGCAATACTGCTTATGGTTCAAACTTTTAACAAAGGTAGGTCCAAATAAGTCCATATGAAGCATAAATAGTGGTTGTGTAATGGTGTACACAGTGTTGGTCTTACAAGAGGCTCTATGTTGTTTTCCTTTGTGACAGGCCACACAAAGTTCTTTACACTCAAAAACCTTAGAAGGTAACCCTCTCACTAAGTTGCCCTTTACCAGTTTATTGATTGTTTTGAAATTAAGGTGTCATAGCCTTCTATGCCACAATTTAGACTCATCTACTGGTGCCTTAGCAAACAAACAGGTTAAGGACCTATTAGGAATTACATCTTTAAGATCAAAACAATATATGTTTTCCTTTCTAGGAACCCTAAGCTGTATATACTTTTCATCAGGCTTTTGAAATCAGGAGACAACACCGCACACTCAGTTTCCCCAAAAAGTACCCAGTTTTTCTTATCACATATTTGGGAAACACTGAATAAATTATACTTTAGTCCCTGTACCAGATAGACCTTTTCAAAGTCTAATTTCCCTGTTCTGATTGTGCTTCTGCCAAGTATCTTTCCTCCCTTTGGATCATTGCCAAATGCCACATATCCTCCATTATAAGCTTCAAAATCCTCTAGGTTGCTCTCATCCCATGTCATGTGCCCTGAGCAACCACTATCAAAAATTCCTTTGTCTTTTAGCTCATCTTGTAGATTGCCCTGCACATGAATTTAACCAAGTTAGTTCCTTTTGTGGACCCAAGCCAATACTGACTTGGGTCTGCCCTGTGCATCAACATAATCAAACTTCTTTAGGTCCATTGATGCACAGCTGGCATGATGTAAAACCTTGGTCTTAGGCTTCCCTTGCCAGCTAGATGAGACCTTAACAGCATAAAAATGGTTTCCAACCACTGTGTCAGTTATCACCTTTGGAATTTTTAAAACTTCTTTTGAATCAGTGGTGATATTCTGCTTAGCAGTGGAAAGATTTTGCTTAGCAGTAGTTACATTTTGCTTAGCAATGGTTGGAACCCATTTAGGTGCAGCAGTGATTATAGATTTTGTTTTACCATTCCTCATTAACACTGCTCTGGGGACCATATTTTTGTTAGGATGAGGGATAGTTTTTTTTGAAAAGTTTTGATGATTTACCCTCCTCCAATGATTCCAAACTTATCGTTGGTTTTTATAACAGTTTCTCTATAAGTGCTCAAAACTACCACATTTAAAACAAGCCTTCTTAACACATTGAAACTCATCTCCTAACCTATTTGAAATTAGGCCATTAAAGTTTCTCTGATTACCTCTAGGTATGTATCTTTTCATCTGTTCCCTAGGTATCTCCTTGTAGTCTACTACTTTCCTAGAAATTGGTGCTCCAAATCTAGGCATAAGGTTGGCTTGTTTAGAATCAACAGACTTAACATTTTCTATCTTCTTGGACTATGTTGATTCAGATCTATCTTCCTCAGAATCTGATTCCCAATCTTCAATAGTTGGAGCATCAGATGACTTATCAGAACCTATCTTAGGTGATTCAGACTTACTTATTACTCCTACAGGTTTGTTGAAACTGAATTCACTACTAAATGATAGTTCTTTAGTTGGTGGTGCATGACTCATAAGAGGTGGTGGTGGCATATCATTGTAACCTATTCCAGAACCCTTTTTCATAAGCTGACACCCTATGGATTTGTTGACCAAATAAGAAGCAAATTGTGTTTTAGCAACCCTAACTATGTGTTTTTCTTTTTCCTCAAGGGCCTCTTGTTTTACACTCTCTGCTTCTTCTAGTTTCTGTTTAAGCATTTTAATTTCCCTATCCTTAAGATCAATTTCACCACCCAGTATGTTAATCTTATCTACATACTCAAACTCACATTTGATACAAAATTTAAGTTTCTCTTCAACACTCTCTAGACCTACTTTATAACCTAAGTTATCTAGTGAAAGTCTTTCTACCTCTCTTCTCAAACTCTCATTAATAGATTTGAGAGATTCTAAGTTATCTTGACATGATTTAAAAGAACAAGTAGAATTTTTAGAATCATTAGATACCTCAGAATCTGAACCAGAAGATGAAGCATAGGCCATGAGAGCAAAGTTATGCTCTTTAGAAGCTTCACTAGCCAGAAAAGCTGCATTGGGACCTTCTTCAATCTGATCACTCTAGTCATAATCACCAATACCATCTTGAGCAACCTTGTAGTCTACCAATTTCAGTTGGCTGATCAGTTTATGCTGTCTGTTATAAGTGCCATCAAGTTTTTCTCCACTGAGAGCAGTGTGAAGTTTTCAAGCTGATGCTTGAGCATGTTTTTCATGGATTTCTTGGTAGCTTCATTACCAGCAAATCTTGTTTCAATAGCATCCATTAACTCTTTAACAGTCTCATATTGTTCAAAGTCCAAAGCATACTCATTAGGTATTCCCATGGAGAGAATACTATGAGCTTTAATCTCCAGCTTCCTTCTAGCCTTGTCAACCTCACTAACAATTGCTATCTCATTACCATCATCACCCTTCTTGGGAAGAGTATCACCTTTTTCAACAACATCCCAGATTGTGTAATCTATCATGTGAATGTATTGCCTCATTCGCATTCTCCATACCTGATACTCACCCTGCTTCAGGATGGGCACCTTTGATGCAGTAACCATGTGAGTTTCGTCAGACATCTTAACTTTCTTGAATTTAACTTAACTTGACTTCTTCTTGATTACAGTTTCTAGATCACAAGCTCTGATACCACTTGTTGATCCCAGTTTAGCAAACGATCCTTATAGAAACTGACTTGATAATAACTTGTTAAATATTACGCGGAATTTAATATTCAACCTTAAGAAGAAGAACAATAACAATAACTCTTAAACACCTCAATTATATTAATAACGAATACTCTAACCAGTATTAGGGTTCACAACCTTGAAGTGTATCGACCTTAGATATAAAACATTCGTATATCTAATCTAACCTAGGACCTCCTTTTATATGCTAAGGAGTCCTTTACATAATACAATACGTAACCTACAAGATAAATATCTTTTCCATATTTATCTAATACAAAACATTAAACTGACATAACAACTAGCAGTGTTTACAATATAATAGCAGTGGTTCTACTTTACTACTAGTCGCGGTTTAACTTCAGCAGTGGATTAATTCTTCTGGCAGTGGTTTCATCAAATCTAGCCGTGGTTCCAACACTTAGAATAATTCATGATCTGAGGAACCTAAAACCCAACAATCCTCCCCTAAACTTGATACATTCAAATAGAATTCTCAAGTTTCTTTTAAACTAAAAACTTCTGAATTGGAGGATGAATCCAAACACTTAAAAGTTTTAAAAATGTTCTCATACTTCAGCAACAAACTATTAGCTTGATCATCATAGGGTTTCAGCATCTTTAAACCACCAGGCTTCACCATCTGAGCAATAACTCCTGGATAATTATTCAATTGAGGATAATCACCTTCTACAAGCATATGAATAACTTCTCCAGAAACTGTTAGTACATGAACTCCACAAGACTGATACAAAAACCATCTTGAAACTTGACCATTGTAGAGTCCCTTCCATTCAGGTTCATCATGAGTAGGTTCAAACAAGATCTTCAAATGATGATACACCATTCTCTCATGATAATCATCTGGACATACATCACCAAATTTATTCTTGTACAGCTTCCAAAGATTCATCAAATCATCTCTATCCAGATATTAAAGCATTTGTGAAAATTTCTCAAACTCAGAAACTTCATTACTGACTCTTTGAATTTTCCAACATCCTTCACTTCCATTAAGCTCAAATGTATAAGAAATAATTTGATTACCATTCACTTCTTTCAATCTTTTAGAACCAGATTCCTCCTGAATCTCAGATTTTCTCTTTTAACTACTCTTAATCCACTCTTCTTCTTTTTTAGAATTCATTGGATAAAAATCCTCATTAATCCTCATACATCTCAGATAAATTTCTCGAATTCTCTCAAATGAACATTTACTGAGATTTTTAGAAATATGTATGCCTTAATTCTTGATAATCTTCATCATCACATTTCTCATCTCACCTTTTGTAGGAGGTTTCTTCCTTATAACTTGCTTCTTCTCCTTACTGATCCTCCTTGCCCATTCACCCAAGATTCTGGCTCTTTCATCAATAGATAACAATCCCCACTCTTGAGTTGTGTACTCATTTTGTATATCATTAGAAGCTTGAAGATAGGATTGTGTATTATTCCATTCATCTAGCCATTTCTGAGTAGCTTCTTCTTCTTCTTGCTTTTCTTTCTCTACAGCTTCTTCTTCTTCAGCTTGCAGACCTCTTGTATACTCTTCATCATAAGCAATTTGTTCTTCTCTACTTTTAAACTTCAAAAGTGGTTCAGCAATACCTTTTCCCTTTCCAATGTCTGGTTGAGCCATCTTCTTCTTCAAAGGCTCACCAATAATCAAATTCTTACTCAAAGGTTTAGGTACAGATGAAGTAGATTTAAGAACTAATGGAGCAGGTGCAATGGTAGGTGTAGGATTAGATGAAGTTTTACTTAGATTTATCAATGTACTTGCAACTTCCTCTTCAACTTCTTTGGTTTTGGGTGGTGAAACAGAGGTAGTTCTAACAATTGTAGATGTGGTTGTAACAGCAGTAGTTGATTCTAAGGTGGGAGTGTTTGTGATTACCTTTTGTGAAGTTGTAGCAGTGGTTTCATTAACACCAACCATGGTTGCAAAAACACTGGCAGTGGTTGTGTTCTGCACCACCTCATTTTCTTTTCCTTCTACCACAGTCTTCAAAGTTTCAAGAACAGCCTCATTCCCATCTTTATTAGACACCACAAAATGCTCTCCTTGATCTCCACTATCCACATCCTCTTCCATATTCACATCAACAGCCTCCCCTGAATCCAAGCCTTCACTCCTCCCCTGTTTGGATACATCCTCCTAAATAACATCCTGAGAGGAGTCCACCTTCTTTTTCTGAATCCTAACCTTTCTTAGAGCAGCAATCCCAGGTCTTCTGACTTTTTCCAGCAAAAACATTATGTGCTTGAACCTCCTTATCTCTTTGACCTGAAACACAGCTAACTCCTGAATACTTGAGATTGTTTTCTCCATTGTTGTACATTTAACCGTCAATTCATGTAATTGTTCAAGAATATCCTCCCCACTTCGACCTGTGTTAACTAGTCCAAGAAGTGGTTCATTGGAAAAGTCATCATGTACCTGATTATTAGCCGTCAATTCAACATCATGTTCTAAACTACCCTCATCACTTCGACCTGTGTTAACTGGTCCGAGAGGTGAATCCTTGGGTAAAGAAAACATAGCACCAGACCTAGCCTGATCATCTATGTACCCTGATTTAGCCAGCTGGCCAGGGATTCCTCCACTAGTGTTGAGTTCCTGAGAACTCTCCACAATAGGAGTTGCCAAAGGTTGGGTCTTATGTATGTTTCCACTGTCCTGACCAGCATCTAAGCATGAATCAGTAGTGGAAGCCCTTCCAATCATGTCACCTCCACAACTTGTGACAGCCTCATGGGATACACCACTAACACCAGCCTGAGGTAGCTTGGTGCTCTTCCTTCTCCTAGTCCACAAAATAGGTTTAGCAGTAGATCCAAATTGACTTGCAGTGGGTTCAGGTTCAATAGCAGTGGGTACAGGTTCAATAGCAGTGGGTGCAGGTTCATTGAACTGGGGTTCAGGATCATTATCAAACTCAGGAATATCAGGCAAATTGATCATGTGTAGAAACAATGGGACAACTCTTATTTAGAAATTTGGATTCTGATTCCTCATATGTGAAAAAACCTTAGGAAGCATATAATGCACCTCATACTTCCTATTATGTTCAACAGGCTCTGCTATTTGACTATCCACAATTAGTTGAACAAACCTAGGATACAAGTAAAATTTACCCTTCTTCCTAGTATTCTACACAAACCCTTCATAAAACATCCTAGACCAATTAAATTTCCTACCTTAAGATAAACAGATTATTTTAGTTGTAATTTTGGAAGGAAATTCATCAAACCCAGTGGTCTTGTTACTCACACACATCAATAAAGTGTGAATCAAAAAATTCCATTTAGGAGAAAACAGACCTTTCAGAAATTTTACCTTGTCTCCCCTTCTTGTATAACCTAATATTTCTAAACCAGCAAAGATTGCATCATCAGAAAGATTAACTATACCATCAGCATCATCCGACTTTAAAATACCTCTAAGAACTGCCTTATCATCCACAACAGTACTAAAAACTTCTACACCATCTCTCTCTTCAAGCTTAGCATTACCCCAAAATTGATGTACATATGCTTTAAGAATAGTGGGTGCTACAGTTAATGCAAAGTGTATAGGACTGTGATTAATGAAATCAATCATGTCATGAAAATCTTCTGAGTGATTGTTCTTTATCAAATAAGCAACAAGGTTATGGGTTTTGGAATATAGTGTCGGCATTGTGATTGGTTATAAGATATGATGTGGGATTTGTGAAATAAGCAGGTGGGAGTGGTTAGGGTTTATGTTGAGCGCCAATTGGAAGTGATTTGAAGATCAATTAAATGATCTGGCAGTGATTTGGGGGAATTTATACATTATCATCAAAGTTACAAAACAGCCCCTCAATCAGTTGACCAAGATAACAGCAACCAAATCAAGGCCAAAAATAGTGAGATTATGCAATAATATAAAGGATTACAAATATTCACATTTGTTTTTAAACTAAAACTAAACAGCAAAAGCTCCAAAAACCTCCAAAGTATACAAACAATCCTTCATACCTGCATATCACAAACATAAACCAAACACTGAAAGTATAGTTAAGGTTAGCAGTGGTTAGAAAAGAACTAAAAGTGGATGCAAAAATTATACTGGCAGTGGTTAAACCAGTACTAACCATCCAGTCAACAGGTCAACTCCCATGCATTTATCTGGCCACCAAAGTCAAAGACTTCATTTACTCCTCAACAACTTATACCTTCCCCACAATAACTTACTGATTCCATCTTAACTTCTATTAAAGAACATCATACTCACATAACTCCCATAGTACTAACACACCAACACTTATCTCTCTAAAAATCTTTCAAAATCTGCTTTACCAAAAATCATCATGAGCCATTCAAATCTAATCAATGTCTCATCTGACAGCTCATTTTCGGATATCATTTGGAATGATAGTGCTTGCCATTTTGTTCTGAACAATCCAGGTAGAACAAAGAGAGAGGTGTTTGAAGAGGTTTCTTCAAGAAAAACAACTAAGTTGGCCATGAGCACTACCCCTTCAGTTGCTGGTCCATCATCTCTCCAACCAGTACCTCAAGATGCCATCATCAAGGAAGATAGCTCAGATGATGACACAAATGAAAGCACAGATGATTACACTTCTTCAAGACTCTTGAGTGTGCCTCCCCTTGCTGCAATAATTCCTCCTAAGGAGCTACAAGCATCACCTATGGTACCATTGTTGACAACACCACCATTAGAGGGTCCTTCATCATCCTTGTAACATATTGGATTTCATAAATACACTAAACCATAAGATCAAATAGGCGTATAATGAGTTCTAGAGAGAGAAAGTTAGAGGTTTAGGGAACTTTAGTGAGATAAAGAAAAATCTTATTATGAGCTCCAACTCTCTACCTTGGGAGGTAGAGAGTATTTATAGTCATTAAATAAATCGCCACCTATCGGGCTGTGGATCAGGCATACAGTGGGTAAAGACCCGTCCGTCCTCCACGGTGTTACTTAAACTAAATACTACTTAACTTATAATAATCTACGACTACGAGCTTTCTAACGATTACATATACTTGAGGTGACCGACTCTTTAATAACTGGATTTACTAAATCCTAACAATCTCCGTCTAAGGGAGGTCACCTCAAACACACATTAAACATACATTGAATACAAACAGATATTATATTAAAAGATTGTTCTTGCATTCTTGATGTAGTACTTTGCTCCGAAGCTCGTAGTCATTGATTCTTCTTATTGCATGTTTGGTTAATCCAAGTGGAGGTCTTTTACTGTTCCACGTGACAATAATTTTGAGCCAGCTTTTGAGATCATCAGCAAAAAAAAAATCTCTGAGACATCCAATGTGGTGTTGGTATTATGTGATGTTGTGACAAACGGACCGACATGCTCACATTCTAGATCATGATATATTCTCATCAGAGTAGCGGAAGCTTTCGTTGATTCATGATATTGGCAGCAGCGTAGCAGAATCATGGAGTGAAAATATCAGAGTCATTGATGCACTAATCATGATTTCTTTTGAGATGAATGTGTAGAGTGAGCATGCGGCTATGGATTGACCGCTACATTCTGATCAGCTGCAAACGTAGGGCGTACCTGCATAAAACATTTAGCAATAAAAGCACGAAAGTGTCTTTGATCACTTTCGTTGAATTGAGGTACACGGCCCACGGTTCCCCGTTGATCAGTACAAGTACTGCCTGGGATCAGGTATAATTCTGAAGAATTTCCTTGACAGGGTTTCGCAACTGCTCTAGCTGTTCTCAAACCGGAACGTCTCAAAGAAGATAACACGGAGTGAGTGAACCAGCGAATAGAGATTCACTGATTGATGAAAAAAGATTTGAAAAACAATCATGTATCGCTCAATAGAAATTGTTTTTTCAATACAACGAAGGTTTTAATGAAAATCAATTATCAATCATAAACACCTTTTGATTTGAAATATTCGAACACGGTCGATGTGCTAAAGAAAAAGAGTTTTTAAGCACAATGACCGGTTTTTCAAAGGTATCCGTCAATCCATAACCTGAACCAGGATTGATTCAAAATATTGAATCGCCCCATTGTTTCTGTTCAGTTGTCACATGGTTGATCTATAGAATAGATCTCACATGCCACCTACCAGGAGCTTGTTTGATGTTGGCTCCAGAAGGCTTTCCATCTTCATTGTGAATATGTTTGCATATCACTCGGATGTTCTGGCAATACCACAAGGATAATGCGTAGGACTCAAGATATAATCTCTCTTTCCACATTGTGTGAAACAGAGAGTCTTCATTGAAAGTGTCCTAATGAGATTTATTGATGATCTCGTGGCTCTAGACTCAATTTGTGCATATTTGGATCCTATATCGGAGACTAGGGAGAGGGTCTCCTTTTTCAATATCAACAATCTCTAAGAGAAAGTCGATAGATAATGTCAGTTCCCCGTGAGAATGAAACAAGTCCTTTTAAGAGGAACTTGAGTAGTTTGAGAAGTTGTAGTGCAGTGCGTCACTGGGTCCATGACGTCTTGTCTTCAATACCAGTGTTACCTTGGAAACAACCAGTAGCATATGTATTGTTGGAATCACTCTTAAACCTTAATTCAAGTGTTAGTTACTTATATGTAATAGGTAGCTTATTATGGCCTTTATGTTTGTTTAAGGTCAAGCTTATGTAGAAGGCCCATAAGCTTAGGCCCATGTCCAATAAGGAATAGGGAAGGAGTAGGAGTGTTGCCCTAGCTCCTTGCCTATAAATACTATGTAATAACCCTCACTTGAGGGTTGTTTGTTCAAGTTATTCCTTTCACTCATGCCCTACGCATAACTGTCTTACTATATCGTGTGTGTGTGTGTTTGGTTTATTGTTCAATCGCCTTTATCTCTTTCTATTAAGCTTGTGTTGTAAAACTAGTGACCTAACAGTGGTATCAATCGCCTACTAGTTGGGTGAATCGTTATTGCTTTTGAAGTGGGTTTTTGGTCCTACGCGTAAGGCTAACGTGATACTTTGGTTCGCTTAAAAACTCGTTTTTTACACTTTTGAATCCAAGATTCTTGTACTTTCAACGTTTTAAGGTGTTAAAATACTTGTTTTTGGCAAAAAGTTTCAAACTTTATGCATGGATATACGTTTTTAAGCTAGTTTTTGTTCGAAGAGTTCGTCCTACGCTTAACTGTTTTAGGAGTTTTGGTTCATCAATTTTCACACTTTTGTGTTATTTTGGTGATATTGAAGCTATCTCATCACAAAAATCTGGTTTAGAAACATCTTTGGGCATAATCATTTTTACGAGTAAGATTACGCGTATCAAAACCCTAATCTTACGCGTAACTTTATCCGTGGCTTGATCTTCGTTCTCGTGGTTTACTCCGTGTTTTCTTGCTTGGATAAGCCTGAGAATACGTCGACTTTGGATATCTTTTGCACTGTGACAGTGTAAAAGATCATTTGGGCAAAACCCTAATCTTACGCATAAGCATAAAGCTTACGCATAGAAATCCTACGCATAAGATTAATCTTACGCCTAAGCCTAGTCTTACGCATAAGGTAATCCTACGCCTAACTTTCTACGCCTAACTTTTTGTCTACGCCTAACTTTAGAGTCTTTTCCATACTTACGCGTAAGCTAAAACTACGCGTAACTCTATTTGTTACGCGTAACTTTGGTGTTTTTACGCATAAGTTCTACTTGGTTTCTCGTGATTTCTACGCCTAAGGACACTTCATCAACAAAGGTTCATTCGACTACAAAGATCCATTTTTACCAACACAAGTTTTCAACATGTCACAACCACCATACTCTAAATATTTCCCTTACACTTATTCTCAACGACAACAACAACTAAGTCCACAACTTCAACAATGGAATCAACAACAAGCAATTTATCAACAACAATTTAATCAACAACATACTCCACAACTTGGAGCAATTCCTCCACCACAAATGGTTCAAACACCGCCAAGTCTTCAAGTTCAACCCTACACAAATGACTTCAATCAACATCCATCAAGGAACACTATAAAGGAACCCACTTGGTTTGCAAAGATGTGTGAAGCTTTAAGCAGCCAACAATCAATTCATGAGGCTGGATCACTTGATAGACCTCCAATGCTCACTCCAGGAAACTACGATCAATGGGTGATAAGGTTCTTTAGGTTTTGTGATCTGAAGAAGCCACATGGAAAGTTCTTAAAGAAGGTTATCTTGGAAGGTCCATTTGAGATGCCTACTGTCATTGTACCCGGAGATCCTAATGCTAATCCACCAAGAGATGAACAAACGAACATTGCTACTGTTGCAGATTTAAATCAAACAGAACTTCTACACTATGAAGCTGATGAGCTTGCAATGCAATATATCCTTTTAGGATTACCTAACCCAATTCTTCGAAGTGTTGATGCTCAAAAGACTGCAAACGAAATGTGGGAACATATTCATCTTCTTATGGAAGGATCTGTACTCAATCAGGAGGATTTGGAATCCAAAATTTACTTGGCTTATGAACACTTCATGATTGAACCTGGAGAGACACTAGAGTCTTATCATCATCGATTTTCAGACATCATCAATGATTTGGATAAACACAACATCATCATGCCAAGAATTGCAGTGAATACTAAGTTCCTGAGTAGTCTTGGTCCTGAATGGGAGAAGTATGTCATTTTTCTCCGTCAAGCGAAGAATATGCATCATTCTACATATGGATTGTTGTACGATTACTTGAAGCCTCATGAAAAGGAAGTTGATCGGGAAACGATTCTCCGTGCTCAAATTGCCCCACCTACACATCCGGAAAATCAAAAACTTGCCTTATATGCTCAACAAAGTTATCCTCCTCAACAAGCAACTCAACCAACTGCCTCTGTCACACAAAACAATCATTCACAGCAACAATCTCAACAAAATCAACAGGTTCCATACAACAACAACAATGCTCAACCAATTTTCAGTGAAGCTAATGAGGACATCGATCCGTTCGAAGCATTGCAACAAGGATTTGTTATGATTGCTAATGCTTTTAGCCGTTATACCAACAAATCCAACAATCGTATTCGTTCCTCATCTAACACACGAAATCAGGCTGTTGTAAACAATGGACGAGTTGAAGTTCAGAATCGCGGATATGGTCGTCAGATGGGCGGTGGTCAAGGGTTTAATGTTGTGGGTCGGAATAACAACAGAGCTCCAGTGGTGGGACAGGGAAATGCTCAAAATGGGTTGAATGGTCTTCGATGCTATAACTGCAATGAGAAGGGACACCTGGCTAATGCATGCCCAAAGCCGAGGACTAGGGGCAGTGCTTATTTCAAAGAGGCTCTTCTTTTGGCTCTTAAGGATGAAGCTGGTGGATCTCTCACAGACAAAGAACAGAGCTTTATGGCAAATGCAGACTCAGATGATGATGTGGAGGACTTGCAGGCCAATGCAGCAGTTATGTTGATGGATAATATGCATGAGTTACACATGAGTGACACAGGCCCAGTGTATGACACTGATGGCTTGTCTCAGGTACCCAAACAAACCATATTTATCTCGGATCTAATATCTCCGCCAACATCTGAATCCGGCAAGGCTCAGAATGTTCAAAATGAGTCATTTACATCTCATTCCAACGATTTTCAAATAAACCCTGTAGTTACATTTGACGATCAAGATGACCTTATGGTTTCCTTTGATAATCAAATTGACTCCGTGGTTATACTTGAGGATCTAAATAATGATCATGTTGTGACTTCTGTTGAACAAGCCGAACTTTTGCCTCATCCAGATCTTGCTCTCTTACTTAAAGACCAGCAATCCCAAATTGAAGAATGTTGTGCATTAAATCAAACCTTAAAAAGTAAAAATGCACTGTTAACCAAGGATTTTGAATGTTTACAAAAGCAACTCAACTTTTTCAAAACTCGAGAAAAACGTGAAAAAGGTTTTGAAGCAGCCTTTACTAAATCTCATCAAAACGAAAAATATTTAGAGAGACAGATGCGTGATCTAGCCGCTTCGAAGAATGCTTTATTGTCTGAGATAGAACAACTGAAACATGAACATAAAAAGCAAATTAACGCTCTCACCTTGGAAAATCAAAAAGCTAAGGCTGAGTTGTTAAATTGTCAAAAACAGTTCTCTGCATACAAAAAGCATTCCACGAAACGAATAGATGATCATCTTGAAGAAATTATCGGCTTGCAAAAAAAACTTAAAGAGTTTAAAACTGTTGTTTACAAACATGGTGAGTCAGTAACTGCTATTGAAAAGTTTACTTTAAAACCAAATCCAAATGGATATGGACCGAATCTTGCTGATTACAAACCTAAGCTTTCAACCAAAACATTCAAACCAAATCCTGAAGTTTCCAGTGCAGAATATAAAATTGATAATTCTGTTATGAGTGTTGTTGAATATCATCGTCAAGAGGAATTAGATGCAGAAGACGAGAGTCGATCAAAATTAAAAACTGTTGTTTACAACAAACCTTTTAATTATTCAAAACCGGTCACTTTTGTCACACCAACGGATTCTTCTAACACACCAAGGGTTATCATCAAAACACCTGAGTCTTCTAATGTTAATCCCCAACCAGATTATGCACAAATTTATGGTCCTTTACCTTCCATCAGTGAAGTAAACTCAAAACCTGAAAATCGCAAAATTCTTAGATATTTTGATATTTTCATGGCTGACCTCAAAACTTTAGAACATGAGATAGAATATCATTCTGAAATCAAAGTTCAACACTTTCAATCGCCTCTGGCGCGAGAGCAAAGAGACATTTTTCAGAAAAATCTTTTACCAAATGTTAAAAATTTGAAAAGTTGTGCATTGTCTTGGGAACGGGACTTTCATAAGGTACTTGGAGTCATGAAGGTCGTTTTCGAGAAAACTGAAACATCTATTTCTAATACTAAACGTAAAAAGAAAATGTTGAGAAAAGATGTTGATCGACTCTTGAAAGATGTTATTTGTGCTGATATCCATAAGGTTGTGTTATTCTATTCTTTGCCACATGCATCTGATTATATCTCTGCTGATAATGTTGACTCTGTGGTAACTGTTGAGAATACTGATAATGTGCTTCAGATCGAGTCTTTAAAAGCTGAAAAAGAACGATTACGTAACGAAATTTACAATGCAAAACGTCGCCTTAATTGGTGTGAAAAAGATATTCACAATCAACAACTTGGTTTTCAAAAGAAAATCGCTCAGTTGAATGCAAAATCTTCTGATCCTAAACTTGAGCAACTGGATGATCAAAACGTGTCTTTGAAAAGTCAAATCTCTAAATATGAACAAGAACTTGTAAAAGTTAAACAGGAATATGGTGTCATATTTGATTTACTCAATAAGACTCGTCATGAAGCATCAAACGAACTTGATCACTATCTTGCTCACACTAGAGAAGTCATGAATTTTGCTGGTAATATTCATTCTGAAAATCAAGATTTGATTCACACTATCTCTAAGTTAAGAGAAATGTTAGGAAAGTATGAACTACTTCCGCCTACCATCCTTAAGAGACTAGCACCAGTAACTCTTAGTAATCGTGAACCTAGAATTCCTACTGCCAAATCATAAGTTGCTAATGTGCTTCCTTCTACTGAAACAGGAATAGTTGCGTCTTTTCCAAACGTCCGCACTTCACAGCCTAGGAGCACTCAATCGAAGAATAGGAAGTTGCGACCTAAGAAAAGATCAATAAGGAATGCTAAAGTAGAAGAACACCCTAGGACTATGAATAAGACTCACGTTGCTTCCACTATAGATATTGCGTCTGGCAAATGTAATAGAAATAGAGATGTAACGAATGCTAAACCTTTAAGTACTTTTGATATTCAGTCTGATGCACCTTGTGTTATTTGTCGTAAAAGTATGAATTCTGATTGTCATGACAAATGTGTTGCTAAAGCTATAATCTCTCGTTTACGGAATCCTAAGAATCGGAATACCTCTAGGCCCAATAATAATTCTAAGTCTGTGCTTGGTAGACCGCCTTCTTTAGATTCTAAGGCAAGAATTGTTGTCCCTGTAGCTCCAGTTTCACCTCCTAAGAATGTAGTACCACCTAGTGCATTCACAAAGACTAAAGCAAACAATAGTTATAGATGGCAGAAATGGATATATAACACATTAGGATTTAAATGGATGCCTAAAGTTATTCATGTGTGTATGTCTTCTATCACTGCTCCGGAACCCTCTAACATTTCGGGTTCCACATCTACTTCTATTCCATCTGTGTCGTCTGTGTGTATTGCAGGTGATACAGATCATTCTCTAGATTGTTGATAGCGGATGTTCCCGACACATGACATGAAACCTTAAACTGTTATCAAACTTTATTGCAAAGTTCGTTGGCACTGTCAGATTCGGGAATGATCACTTCGCAACTATCATGGGCTACGTAGACTATATCAATGGGAACATCGAAATTAGCAGGGTTTACTATGTGGAAGGCCTCGGTCACAATCTGTTTTCAGTAGGTCAGTTCTGTGATGGAGATTTGGAGGTTGCTTTCAGGGAGAAAACTTGTTTCATTCGTGATCTACAAGGAAATGACCTTATGTCTGGCTCGCGTAACTCTAGTCTTTACACTATCTCTATGCAAGACATGGTTGCTTCATCTCCCATCTGCTTACTTTCAAAGGCAACATCAACAAAATCCTAGCTATGGCACCGTCGTCTCTCACATCTAAACTTTCAAACCATCACCAACCTTGCTCGACACAAACTAGTTGAAGGTCTCCCACGATTCCGGTATTCAAAAGATCACCTTTGCTCAACCTGTGAACAAGGGAAAAGCACTCGTGCTCATTTTCCTTCAAAGGTGGAACACAGCTCTCAGCATGTGCTTCATCTTCTTCACATGGATTTGTGTGGCCCGATGCGTGTGCAAACGATCAATGGAAAACGCTACATCTTAGTAATTGTTGATGACTATTCACGATGGACTTGGGTCTACTTTCTTCAAAGCAAAGACCAAGCTCCACAGATGATCATCACCTTTCTCACGAAAATACAGGTTTAGCTCCGAAACACTGTCAGACAAATAAGAACAGACAAAGGAACTGAATTTGTTAACCAAACCCTTCGTGAATTTTATGAGAAAGCGGGAATTCAGCATCAAACATCTATTGCACGTACACCAGAACAAAACTGAGTTGTTGAAAGACGAAACCGAACGTTAGTGGAAGCTGCAAGAACAATGTTAATCAATGCTAAACTTCCAGATTACTTGTGGGCAGAAGATGTATCTACTGCATGCTATACTCAAAACCGTTCTATGATCACAAAACGCCACAACAAAACACCTTTCGAGCTTGTCCACAACCATAAACCGAATCTCAAACACTTTCATGTATTTGGATCCCTTTGCTATCCGAATAATGATCGTGATGATTTTGGAAAGCTCAAAGCCAAAGCCGACATTGGAGTCTTTATTGGATATTGTGAGAATTCTAAAGGTTACCGGATCTGGAATCGTCGTACAAAACAGGTGATGGAAACGATTCATGCTCATTTTGATGAACTTACGGATATGGCTTCTGAGTATAACAGCTTAGAACCCGGTCACAACCGTTTAAACTTCCCTCAACCCCCATCATCAGCGGAACAAAGCCCCCAGCTCACTCGTTAACAAATGGAAAGGTTATTTGCTCCGCTGTTTAGTGACGATATTGATGAACGTGCTCCAGGTGTATCCGCTGTTTCCGCTGCACAACCTGATAATATTCCTATACCTGATACACCTGCTACAACAACTACTGTTGAAGAAGCACCACCAGTTGACTCCACCACAACAGTTGAACACACCACTTCCAACAATGATGAACCGGATGATGATATTCTTAATGAAGTACCCCCACCTGCAGATTTTGATCCAAATGCGTTCTTTAACCCGTTTGCTAATGAGTCTGCTGCACCAGATGTCGCAGAATCTTCAACAAACCATTTGAATCCTCAGAATCTACACAATGTATACCAACATCAACCCTCTACACATCGATGGACAAAAGACCATCCTCTGGAAAATATTATTGGCAACCCGAATCAACCAGTCGTTACGAGACAACGTCTTCACACAGATGGTGAACATTGCATTTATGCACTCACTGTCTGCCAATCTGAGCCTAAAAACATTAAAGACGCAATGACAAAAGACAACTGGATTGAATCCATGCAAGAAGAACTCAACCAATTCAAACGTCTTGAAGTATGGGAACTGGTTGAAAGACCAACAGGGGTCTACGTCATTGGTCTCAAATGGATTTGGAAAAACAAATTGGATGCTGAAGGGAATGTAATCCGAAACAAGTCACGTCTAGTTGCTAAGGGTTATCGTCAGGAAGAGGGAATAGACTTTGAAGAATCTTTTGCTCCGGTTGCTCGTCTTGAGGCTGTTCGGATATTTCTCGCGTTCGCGGCTCATATGAATATGACGGTCTTTCAGATGGATGTCAAAACTGCGTTTCTCAACGGACAACTGAAAGAAACGGTTTATGTCAGCCAACCAGAAGGATTCGTTGATCCTGAGTTCCCGAACCATGTCTACAAACTGAACAAAGCTCTTTATGGTCTCAAACAAGCGCCTCGGGCATGGTACGATAAGCTATCATCTTTCCTCATTGCTAATAATTTCACCAAAGGTTCGGTTGACCCTACTCTTTTTATACAATATCACGGGGCACATATCTTAATTGTTCAAATTTACGTGGATGACATCATTTTTGCGTCTACACATAAAAAGTTTTCAATCGCTTTTGCAAAACTAATGAAGAAAAATTTTGAAATGTCCATGATGCGTGAACTTACGTTCTTTCTAGGACTGCAAGTTCATCAATCACCCCGTGGTATTTTCTTGAGTCAGTCCAAATATGCCCTTGAATTGTTAAACAAATTTGGAATGAAAACCTGTGATACTTATGCCACACCACTGACTCATACCAAGAAGCTAGACGCTGATTTACATGGGAAATTAGTTGACCTTACTAAATACCGAAGTATTATTGGGTCTCTTATGTATCTAACAGCTAGCAGACCTGATATTGTATTTGCTGTTTATCTATGCTCCCGTTATCAGTCGCGACCAACTAAAACCCACCTCTCTGAGGCTAAAAGAATCCTCCGATACATCAAGGGAACCATTAACTTGGGGATCTGGTATCCGAAGGATTCTGGTTTTGAACTAATCGCTTTTTCAGACGCTGACCATGCAGGATGCTTAGACTCAAGGAAAAGTACTTCAGGAGCACTACAATTTATTGGTGATAAACTGGTGTCCTGGCAATCAAAGAAGCAGGATTGTACATCGCTGTCATCAACCGAAGCAGAATATGTAGCCATGTCCGCGTGTTGTGCTCAAGTCATCTGGATGAGAACACAACTTAAAGACTATGGTTACGTATTTGACAGAATCCCGATGTAATGCGACAATCGGAGTGCCATTGCGATCTCGTGCAACTCAGTTCAGCACTCGAAATCAAAGCACATCGATCTTCGCTATCATTTCATCAAGGACCACGTGGAACAGTGTACAGTTGAATTATACTTCGTGGGTACTGAATACCAATTGGCAGATCTGCTCACCAAAGCCTTGCCTCCCGCTAGGTTTAATGAGTTGGTCCACTGGATTGGTATGAGGTGTTTGACTCCAGAGGAATTGGATGACCTCCTAAAACAGTCTTAAAAAACCTGTCAAATACCAAAATCTCTTTTGTAAATAATTTTTCAAAAACAAAATACAAAAATATAAAACCTGATAAAATAACAAAAATATTCTTCTAATCTATTTTTCTGTCAACATGGCAAGTACATCTCTTTCGTCAACATTTTAATCTTTCAAAATTCAGTATTTTTCCGATCAAGTGTTGAGGGGGAGAAAATTATAACTTAGCTGCTTCAAAACATCTGTGTACTTGCATGTTATCATATCCCGGCTGTTTCTTTTATCAATGGTGGTAAATTTTTCTGGTTCAATGACACTCCTCGGACTAAAATTTATAACCTTTCATTATTGTCTTAAGTCGAGGGGGAGTGTCGTCAAAGTTATTTCCTAAAATCTTTCATTTGGTAACCAAAATGGAAGTTAAAAGGCTTTAAATGAAAATGGAAAAGGTGGAGGGACCAAAACTGTCAAAATCTTAAAGTCATTATAATAAAAACACCCCACCTAACACTTTCACTTCACATTTATTACCCTAACCAAACAAATCCTACGCCTAAGAATTACTCTTCCAATCCGTGTTTTTGATCATCAAACTGTAAGTGGATTAATGTTTCCAACATGATTTTAAACATTGGTTTTGACTTTCAAACAAATCCAACGGTTAAATTTACGTTTATGGTTGATTTTGTGTTCTTCGCATATGCGTAAGAACACATGATCATGTTTGTGAGTTTTGGTGTTAAGATAATTGTGTCTAAATGTTTCTTAAACATCACTGATTCCTTTTTTCAACTCAAAACGCACCCAGAATCACGTATGGTTTGAATTTGAAGAAATAGGGTTTATGCGTGGTTTTGGGCACTTTCAAATGTGAATGTCTTTGGTCTTAACGATTGTTGTTTGAGGTTGTTTTCAACATGAATTGGTAATATGTTAACCCAGAAATTACCCAGAAACATTAACTGATTAAGAATTGAACTTTAGGGTTTAGTGTTCTTCACATTTTGGGTACTTTTGATTCAATGCGAATTTAGTGTTAAAACTTGGTCATAACACTCACATAACATCTTAGATTTATCAGAAAAACTTTGGAGCAATTCCTATGGCTGGAAATCATATGCGTAATTCTTAAACTCTAGGGTTTTGACTTACGCGTATGACTTTCTACGCGTAACTGTTTGATATGCTTTCATGCCATAATCTGTGTTAAAATGAATATATGTGTTAAGACTGATGATATGATGATTTTATTTCAGGCTTGTTACGCTTAAAACTCATAATCAAGGTCTTTGTTACTCTACGCATAAGGATCACCTTACGCGTAGAAAGTTATGCGTAAGAGAAATTTTACGCGTAAGGGTCTACAATGGGACTACGTGTATCCTGTGAAGGATATGCATAAACAGTGACTCTACGCATAAGGTTTACTCTTACGAGTAATCCTTACGCGTAAGGTTTTATATACGCCTACGCGTAAGCTTTACGCATAAGGTCCCCTGTTCCTACGCGTAATATTTCTTACGCGTAAGACAGGATCCTACGCATAAGCTTGTGTCTACGCGTATACCTCTCCTGTTTACGCATAAGCTACTATTCCTACGCATAAGCCTTGATCAAACCTTCGTTATGAATTGTTACGCGTGCAAACTTGTAAATAAATGAATCAGAACGTCACGAAACCAATAATGTCACTAATAAACTTAATCGTTTAATATGTTGTGTTAAATAAGTGATAACATAAACTTTAAAACTTAAAGTTAACTAACTCACGAAACTTATCAAGACGACATTGGACTATTGAACAAACAAGTGACTTTGGACTCGTAACAATCTTTGACACTGTATATTCAATACTTAGACCATAAAAACCTTTTGTTGACTAAAATTATGTCTTTCGATATGTTGGTTCTTTTAGCTAATGTTATTTCAGATCACGACATGGCTGCTCAAATGAATGTGGATGCACCAGAAGTTCTCACAATTGCTGACATCTTCCCTAATGGCTATCCTAGAAAGATTGGAAAGAACAACCTTAGGGTTGACTTTGAAACCCTCACATGCTCAGAATCTTCTTGTCTCATTGCTGTGGATATTCTAAAGAATCATCCCTACCAGAACATGCTCTCACACTCTGCTACAGTACCGGAGATCTACATGCAACAATTCTGGAATTCAATGCAAAGGATCAAGCGTCAAAGTGCAGTGACTGTGACTCTCAATCACAAACAAGTTACCATCACTCATGCAGACTTACGAGTTGTTCTTCTCATTCCAGAAATAGTGCCAACCGACTTCTATGCCACACCTACTGAGGAGACAGTTCTTCAATTCTTGATTGATATTGGCTATGATGAAGCTTCAGGAGTTATCTCTAAGCATTCTCATGTGGAGCTTAAGAACATTCCTCAACCGTGGAGAACCCTCTACATCATCATCACCAAATCAGTCTCTGTTCGTGACAGTGGCTATGAGCATCCCAAGCTCATAGAGCTACAAATATTTTGGTCATTAATCAACAAGAAGGACATCGAAATTGAAGCACGGATATGGGATGACATGATGACGTTTCTCAAAAAGCTTGGCTCAAAGATTCCCTATGTCAGATACACAAAACTGTTGATCCAGAGAGAACTTGGACTTCATCCTGATATCCCCAAGAGGCTCAATGACCCCGATAATCATGACATGTTGACTGAGCCTATCCTATCAGTCAGAATCAAGGAATCGTCAACAAAGAAACAGGGTGTTGTGTTACCTGATCACCTACTGACTAACGAAATCAAGAAGCTTGAAACGTATAAAAGGTATCGGGTAGCAGTAAGAGAAGGCAAAGTTGGTCATCTCGATGAAAAGCCTTCTGGAACACCTACTCGGAGAACCAGAAGAGGAAGTGCTGGAAGTGCAGTAAGCACAGAGAGTCAAAGGAATGTCCCAAAGAGGAAACCTGCTCCAAAGAAGAAAGTTCCCTCTCAGGAAGCTGTTCCTATTCCTACACCTGAACCACCAAGAAAGCTACTGGACGAAAGCTCTGAAGATACACAATCAGACGAGGAGGTTCACTACTCTGAATCTGCAACCGAACCACCTTCCTCAATAGCAAAACCTCCTAGTCCTCCAGTTGACCTAGGAAAAGGGAAGACTCCTGTACTTGTGCCATATGAAGAAAGCTCAGAAAGTGATGAAGTGCAACTGGATAAATCCTACAGGAAGAAGTCTAAAATCGTTAGACACCTTCAAAAAGCTAAAGAATTTGAACAAGATCAAATGGTTGGCCCCGGAGGGTCGAGTGGTGGTGTCCACTCTTCACCAGATCCTGATGCGGTTAATCGACCCGATAAGGGAACTGGTGCCACCACTCTTGTCCAACAGCAAAAGCTTGTAGAGGAGTCTAATCATTATAACGTTGAGGAACCAGAAAAGGATAAGACTGAGAAAGAAAAGACTGATGAAGAAGCTCAGGCTCAGACGGAAGACAAGGCCATGTCTAAGGAGGAAACTTCTGAACCCCCTAAGGACCCCAAGTCTCCTCATGTCTCCTCCTCATCAGATTCACCATCTCACTCTTCACCACCACCATCTAAAAGATCAACCAAATCGACATCCAAATCAGTGAAGAAGCCAACTCGATCTTGGATATCGCATGCTCATAAAAGAATTGGGAATGCTGTCAAACAAGTCAGAAAGAAAGACATACTATACAGGAAGATGAATTTCTATGCTGATCAGATACAGTATATTCATGATGATCTTGACAAGATGCAAGATGAAAGGGAGTATGTCCAGAAGCTCATGAAAGATGATCTTCAAGGGAAAATGGACGAAATGATCAAAGGATACACTCACCAGTTCCTTATGGAGGTCTTTCCGAAACTGACAAAAGAGATGTATAACAGACAACTATATCCAAATCTCTTGCATCTAGCCAAACAAGCCATGAAATCAACTCCGATGAATTTAAGCATCAATCCAGTTGAATCTACGATCTTCTCAGATGATGAATTGGTGAACCGGCTAGTAGCGCAAATGTCGAAACGCTCTGCAACGTTTGCCTCACACGAAGCTAAACTGTTTGAAGCTCTATTGGAATACCAACTCAGGTCCTCATTCCGAGAAGAAGCTGTTAGGCCCAAACGTTCAAGAGATGATGAAGACAAAGATCAGGATAAGGATAAAGAGCCCAAACGCACAAAGAAGTCTGATGATTCATCCTCTATTCAGTATTCGATGCGACCTCCACCGCAACGGACTCCTGCACAACAAAGGTCACCTCCTCGTTCTTCTACTGATAAACCTCAGGATTCTTCTGAATTACCACCCGAGACTCAGAAAACCGGTGATCACTTTGAGTATACGGGGTGGTGACGATGAAGAAGTCTGTGAGCCCCTACAACAACCCACCTCTCCCAAACAAGTTCAGATACCAGAATCCTCATCTAGGCCTAAGAAACAGAAGAAGAAGGCGCCCATGGTTGACGTCGTATCATGGCTAGATGACGATAAAACAGAGGAATTTGAATGGTTTTCTACACTTGTCAATTCCACTCCCTACCCTGAAGAAGGTCAAGATCTGGTAGATGGTAATACATTGGAGCATGCTAAGATTCTGCAAGAAAAGTTCCATGTGAAGAAGATGACGAAATCCGAGTTGAGGCGAATCAAGAATGAAGCTTTTCAACTGTGGAAAGATAGCTCAGAAAGTGCCATCGAGGTCGAATATCACCTTGAAAACATTGCTCGAGCTATGTCTAACAACATGGATTGGCTCAACCCAGAAGCAAACATCGACTTCACCAAACGGGACAACCCTCCATATTACACTGACTGGTCAAAACCACTACCAACAATTGGCCAACCAGATGAATCTAGGATTCCATTCAGATATTTCTTCAACAAAGACTTGGAATTTCTTCTACCCGGTGGCGATGGATCAAGGAAATACGCTACATCTTTGACACTTCCATTCCCAGCAGCCATATACTCAAACTGCATAGCCATCGAGGAAAGAGCTAATCACTTGTTCTCCAACAAAGTGGAAGCATACTGTAACACCCCCAATTTCGTGATACGCAGCGGAATTCAAACTGGGTGTTACTTCATGGCACAACAGTCATAACAATAGAAAACGAACTCTAATGGAGTCGTTTTTTAAAGATTTATCATTCGATTTATATAAATATCAGAGTTTACAAAAATGAGGTCCCAGTTGGTTCCATGTTTACAAAATACATTAAATTGATTTTCAAATTATAATAAAATTTATAGCCTTCATGATCTAGTCCTTGCTCTTCCGTGCCAGCTTCCGACATTATGGACCTGAAATACATGCTTAAAATTGTCAACACAAAGGTTGAGTGAAATTCATAGAGTTTGTTTGATGGTTGAACACATTATGTTTGTAGTGTGAGCTATAGACTCACACCAATGGTTTGAAAACCAAAACAGTTATTATTAGACTAAGCATCATGCAATCAAGGCGTTAACGTGTTCCAAATATAATTGGAGAAAATGTCGGTGCGTGCCCTATCTGGTAAAATTGCCGTTTTTACCAATGTTACTCAAATATAGTGCGTTTGTTTGCCTTTAATGGGGCCAACACAAACGGGATTCGTCAATCCCAATAGATCTATTCACAATATTCGCGCCCACTCTCATATAGTGATTAATGATTCATGATTAAGGGACTTAAGTTTCGCAAATGCGAAAACTTAGTGCTAATAACAATCAGATAAGTATATAGTTTGAAAGCAATGTGTTCGGTTTAAAATAAAGCATGTATCTCCCCCAAGGGTTTATAAAACAATTAAGTAATAGAAAGTGGGGCTATGAACTCACCTTAATAAATGATATCCAATATATAATGAGAATGATGGATATGCCGTGAGAACTTCTACGAGCAACCTAGAATAGGATGTTGCGACTTAGGTTTGAAATATTGATGCTAAAGAAATAACAAACCTATATATGTCTCTATGTTGATCATGATGTAGTACTTTAGTGGTTTAGTGTATGTTTGTTGAAGTGGTTTATGAAACAATTATAGTTTATATATTTCGTACTACCGTTCGGGCCATCATAATTCAGAGGTCATGTAGTAAACGTTCGAGGAGCTAGGACACTTTAATTCGTAAATCCAGCAACTCGTCGATACGTTTTACCCAAATGAAACCCCTCACATGAAGCTCCCTAGTATTGTAGCACTTAGTAGATAAAACATATGTTTTGCTTATATATCATAAGTGTCGAAAATGTCCATATTAAGTTACATGTTTGTTTGGTTATGACTAGGAAATCATAATGGCTATTACAAGTTTGGTTTCATATGTGAAACCTTATTGGTTTGGAGTATGGTTTCATATGTGAAAATCGGGTTTTCACATGTGATAAACACAATCCCGAAAGTTGGAATGAACTTAATAAATCATAGTTTTAAATAAAGATTGTTATATCGTCATGTTTTTAGTAAGTATAGTTTTTACAAGTTCTCGTTGATTATTAGTGTTCATAACTTATGAATATGGTCAAAAATGAAGTTTGGTTAAATCGGCGGAAAAGAGTAATATGGTCATTTTTCCCGTCACTTGAGAAAATACTTTTTTGTTGCATTTTATTTGATGGATCTAATATTCAAAAGTATAATAAGAAAGCTACAAAGTTTCGTGGTTTAGCGAGGCCGGGAACTAAGGTATTTAGGAAAACATTTTGGAAAGTTTCAAAAAGTCGGGTTTAAACAGGTCCATCTCCAAAGCGCAGGTCGTGCATTTTTATGACCCGTGCACCTGAGTTTTTGAAGAAAACGTCGTTCCGGACAACTTTCGTGTTTTAACTTTTTGATGAATCGGACCAGAAGTGCCTCGTTTTGCGTGCTTAATGTTTCTGTCACAGAAAGTTTGTTGACAGCTTTCTTGTTGAAGTTTTGGTAAATTCATTTGGCCGTATCTTTTGACTCGTATACTCGTTTTAGGTGATCCAAATTGCTACGTCTTCAATTTAATTGTGTCTACAACAATATGTAAATTACCAAGTCTATATGTAGTTGGTTTTGTAGAAAACTTGTACAAAAGGTCATCATTTTTACACTAGTTATCCTAAATTAGCATATAAGCTTTCCTACTTGTTTTAAAGGTTTTGTACATCATGATCCAATATATGAGCATATATAGCATGGAATAAGAATAAGAAACATGTAAATGATGTTAATCAAGAGTGGTGGTTAGTATTCTTACAACTTTAGGCTTTCTATTAAGAAAGGAATAACAAGGACAAGGACTAGGACTAGAACGCAACTCCACCCTTTAGAAATTTTCCATACTTCTTGTGAGCTTGTAGGACTTGTGATAGACCTTGGTTACTTAAGTAGCTTTAAACTTAAGAGAAATCACCAAAGGTTTGCTAAGAATTAATAAGGCTTGCAAAGGACTTGATATGGATTACTTGTATCTTCAATCTTCTTGTTATTCTTGAAGTAGTAAGCAAAATATGAATGTGAATTGTGTGTGTGATGTTGTAAATGACCAAGAAAGGAGGAAGGGGTTTATATATGGTCTTGAGGAGGTGCTAAATTACATGAGTCATATTCTTACAAGCTAAGTAATGCATGTGTTGCAAGATTAATCAAGACTTAAGTATTAAGGTTGCAAGGTGTATAGATCTTGGACAAGGTCATCACCAAGACACCAAGTGTCTTAGTGACTCATGAAAATTCGTTCACCATAAGTCTTGGATGACTAGATGGTTAAATTTTGGTATTATCTTGTTTACGGAGTCAATTTTGTCCCGAAAATCGCTAACTGTAAGTCGTTATATCACGAATACTTAAAACTGGGTATTCGAAAAATATGAAACTTGTAGGAATGATTAAACTCATCATTATACTCCATCTAAAAATATAAAATGGGTGATAAGTCTCATTGGGTGCAAAAACGCTGCTTAAAACTGGAAATACGGGTAAAAAACACGTAATTCGCAGTTTATCAGAAAAGAATGAAATTTCAGGGAAACGACCGTGAATTTATTTAGAGTAGAATAAAATTAGTCTAAAAGTGATATGAGATGTCAAAATGTGTTTTTCGTCATACGCGGGATAACTTAAAAGCTATTTGTGAAGTTTAAAAGTTATGCGATTTAAGCAAAAATGTAGAACATACAAGGTTAATTCCTTTATGATCAAAGGAGGAGGGAAATATGTTTGACTTTTCCAAAAAATGTAAAAGTGTCAAAAACATATTAGAAACACAGTGCAGGAATCGTTAAGTCTGGATGTAAGTAGAATTGTTTAAAACGTAAGTTTAGTTTTGTATTGCGCTGGGCTTATTTGGTAACATAAAAGTAAATCTTAAAAAATCTCAAATTAATCATGAGTGATCTAAAAATTTATCTGATGCAGGGAAAATTATCAGAGTTGATTTTCGTTAAGCGCGTGATGACTAAATGGTGTTCCGACCAAAATGAAACTTTAAGACGATGTTTTCTTAATAACTTTTGCGAAAATGATCTAATGATGGTCGAATTCTCAAGTTATTACTAAAATAATTTATCTTACGAGAATGTGGATTAAAAATTTTACGAGATGAATAGTGAAAATGAATAGTAACTTTTCAAAAATATGAAAAGTAACCCGAAAAATGCGCGTTGTTACACATACGACCGAGATGCAATGTACGGGATTCATCATTGGACGGAACGCCGAAGAATCTACTACAGAAGCTGCCAGGTTCAGAAGTCTCAACATGCAGTGTTCAGTACTAAGAATATCGTTGCCATCAAACACGTTGATCTTTCGACCAAATAGGACTACACTTTTCTCAAGAAGATTGTGGTCAAAAGGCAAGATGAACGGGATTATGCATTCTCTGAAGCTGACTTTGAGAATTTGTCTATCAACGACATTGAAGACATGTACCTTGCCAAAGTACAGGGTTGCATGAGGCAATTTTCAACTGAAGTACAACGTGAATTCATCAAGTCACTGCTCATCTTCATCAGACGCATAGTCATCAAAGAACGTGTAGAAGATCTCCAACTCGCCGTTGAATCATATCAGACCCGTGTTAACTTCACTCCACCTCAGCTTGATCTTCCCGACATCAACCAGCTCTCACAATATACACTCATCAGCAAACCATTCGGCGTCGTTTACCGCAGTGAACTTCAACGAAATTGCTTAATGGCGTGTAGTGATCTTCACAAGTTTGGGGATCACACTTTGAAGATGGTTAGGGACGGATTGGCTTATAGGTTGAAGGATATACGTCAAAAGATTGGGTCTCCTAAGCGATGGAATTCTCAGGATCGAAGGGATGTGAGGAGGATCCTCAAAATGATTGATGAAAGGTTGTATAGAAGGGATCAGTTCAGAACATTGGAAAGCTTTGTTGGTGGTCAACCCAGGATTAACATCACCGGCTATCAACGCCCTGTTCGCACTCCTGGCAACATCACTGGACTTCCTGGTACCCCTTGAACTGCTTCTTTCATTATAAATTTGGATGTGTGATTACATATGTCTATGGCTTGTGCACACATTACAGTGTACAACCCGTAATTGTCAAGAAAGGACCCTGTGGTACGCTTCAGTGCCACAATCCTTATAAAAGGAGCGAAAGCTTCTTACTTTTGAGTAAAACCTATCAAACCTTTCATTTTTCAAGGTTTTCCTCAAAAGGACAAGTACTTCCCCGTATGATTTTCAAAACCTCAACCGTTTATATCACTTGTTGAGGGGGAGTACTTGAGTTTAAACTTTGTTCACAAATTGTTCATAGTGGTCATCTTCCCGCAACACTCGAAATGGTCATATTTATTCTCAACTTTTCAAAAATAACATTTTATATGCCATTTTTGAGGGGGAGAAAATTATGTGATAAGAAATATGTTGTGTAAATGCAAATGAATCTTTGTGTAATAGACTTAACCAACGAATTGACGGTACTTAACTGTTAGTAACTCGAAAAGACTTATCCAGGACGGGTAATAATTTCAAGCTAGTACGCTAGTAATGTAAACGTGTCTCGCAAAGGACTTGTCCAAGTAGAAAGTACCATTCGAGAAACTCTTGGTAGACATGAACTCTGACGGGTATGACAACCTTTCGAGGTTTGTCTACACCTTCAAGGTAGTTATTAGAGCTAGTTGTCACCTAAAAGCTGACAATGTAACTCTTTAACTATGCAACATAACCATGTCTCGCGGGGGATTGTCTATCTTGAGTTGATCAATTCAAAAGTGCGCGCTCTTCCCACACAGTGCAGATTTCCGTCAAAACTCTAAAGCACATGTGGAGGGGGAGTATTTCTGCTAAAAGATAAAACTCTCATAGTGGTTCAAACATGTTTTTCATTTACAAACCCTTTGAGAGATTTTCTTGAAAATTGGTTTTATGGCAACATAGGTTAGTCATGGAGTGATAAGGTGACTAAGGTTAGCAATAACCGTCCTATGATCCACCAGAGCCGGAGGGATCTACCCAAGGACATCACAAATAGTTAGTACTTAGAAGTCCTTAGGTACGATTATAAAAAGGAGAAAATGAGAATCGGAGAAAGAAGGAGTTGAAGAATTAAAAAAAGAAATGCAAAGAAAAGAGTGAAAAGAAACAGCCCTCCAAATTATTCAACTTAGGGCAGACACCGGGTTCAATTCATATGCTACTGGTTGTCACTTAGTGACGCTGGTATTGAAGATTAAAAGTCGTCATGGACCCAGTGACGCATGCACTATACCTTCTTAGCCACTCAAGTTTCTCTCAAAAGAAGCTTGTTTCATTCTAACAGGGAACCCTACTTAAACTATTGGCTTTCTCTTAGAGATCGCTGGTATTGAAGAAGGAGACCCTCTCCCTAGTCTCCGCTCAGGAAAACCAAAACGCACTATTGAGTCTAGAGCCACGAGATTCATCAAAAGATCTCTTAGGTACACTTGACATTTCATCACCTGATGTTCAACAATAAGAACATCAGTGGTACGTTATCGAGTCCTTCACAGATCTTAGCAATCTGTCGAGAACATTTATGAGGTTCACAATTGTGATCCTCAGTGATTGAATGGAAACTCCTGCCAGGGTCAACATCAAACAGCCCTGACAGCAGGTCACTTCGGTAACTCCCCGTGGATTACGCTTAGTGTGTCTCAAACGGTCTACAGTCGTGAGGTGATGCTTCGGTGTACCTCAGCGACTCATCTGAACTGTAGATGTACTTCGGTACATCGCGTTATCTCACTTGTGGGACTCCAGTTCAGGAACGGCCTTTGTGAGAATTAGAGTTGTGTTTTCACACTATGCTGTTAACACTCTCGAAGTTCAAACTTGTAAGTGCCGGAATCCGCTTATTACTAACCGTTTTAAATGTTTTCTTCTTATGGAAGCTTCAGAGCGGGATGATCGTGCATATTCATCTCATGCTCACGCCAACATCATCACTAATAGAAGTTCTATCCAAAAGCAACACAACAGTCAGAATGATACTTCGTCAAATCAAAGAATCTAAAAAGTTAAAGACTTAAAGAACTTCATCAGTACTGAATACCAACATCAACGAGCGTGTGAGCATGTTGAAGAATGACGTGGAGACACTGTAGCGGCGAAGCAGACTTGATGCAGACAACAACATACTATCACTTTCATCACAAAGAACAATGATCAAAGAACAAAGTTAAAGATGACGTCAAAGCATAACTGTTCAAAGAAAACTATCTCTCTAAACTGGGGAGATTGTTCGAATCAAGGCAATTCTTCTCACAAGAAAGAAGAATGTCAGAAGACGTCAAAGCTACTATTACATCAACGCCTTCACCGTTTTTCATCACCAACACTTGAGGGGGAGATTGTTGGAATCACTCCTAAACCTTAATTCAAGTGTTAGTTACTTATATGTAATAGGTAGCTTATTATGGCCTTTATGTTTGTTTAAGGTCAAGCTTATGTAGAAGGCCCATAAGCTTAGGCCCATGTCCAATAAGGAAAAGGGAAGGAGTAGGAGTGTTGCCCTAGCTCCTTGCCTATAAATACTATGTAATAACCCTCACTTGAGGGTTGGTTGTTCAAGTTATTCCTTTCACTCATGCCCTACGCATAACTGTCTTACTATATCGTGTGTGTGTGTGTTTGGTTTATTGTTCAATCGCCTTTATCTCTTTCTATTAAGCTTGTGTTGTAAAACTAGTGACCTAACATGTATTGAACCCGGTTTCTGCTCTAAGGTTGAATTATTGGAGGGCTATTTCTTTTCACCCTTTTCACATTAATTTCTTTTTCATTCTTCAACCCCTTCAGTGCTTACCGAGACTTCATTACTAGAACCTTGTTGGGTTTATTCCAGTACTAGCTCTGTCTCAGTCGGCACTCTTCCCATATTCTCATTTTTCTCTTTTTTTCAATATACCTAAGGACTCTACACTATCTAGTGGATTGTCCCTGGGTAGATCCCTCCGGTTCTGGCGGATCATGAGAACAAATACCTAACCTTATCATCCTTATATCACCATACATAAAGTAAAGTTGGTCGGTCTATTTGGAATTGTTCATCTGCCATTGGAACCAATTGAAAACCATTTGAAAGTCAATCCAGATACTTATGATATATTATCAAAGCATTTTGTACCTGAATTGTTTTTGATATTTTTAGAACAAGAGCTCCCCCTCAACAAGTGCATCAAGTGTTTGAAATCGTTTTGCACACGGAGGCAAGAGAAAGAATTAACTTCTTTGATTACCATTTTCTAAAAAATATCAACATCACTTCCTTAATCAAATCAAGTAGATAAAGCATTTTGGGGAAGGATGAGGTTTTCATAAGCTTGCTCCCCCTCAATATGTGCATAGATATTTGAAAATGTTTTGCACATATTAGGAAAAGACTGCACATTGAGATAAATTGATCACGTTTCAAATATTTATGGTTTAAGATAGATGCTCCCCCTCAACATGCGCATGGAAAATTTGAAATCGTTTGGCACATGCGGGAAGGAGAGCTTGTACATCCTTATAAAACCATTTACCGAATTATCAGTTTAAATCCAATTTAAATCACAAATTCTCCCCCGATCACAATTATCAAATCATTTGAGATTTGTAAACTCTGTAGATTTAAATTGAATTTGAAAGCTTTTAAGGAGAATTGTGACTTGATTATGAAAACGTTTTAACTGATAAGGATCGGATTTTGAGACTTTAAACTCCATCACATAAAGGGTAAAAGCCATAAAATAACAATGTACTTTCTAAAATTTACCGAGTTGAAACACATACTTTTTTATTAACATATACACTCATGTACTTTCAAATTTTGTTCCGTCTTTACCCATATTGTAATAAAATAATATTATTTAATATAATATTATATTAATATAAATCGGTCATATGGGTGAAGTCGGAACAAATTTCGAAAGTACGTGGGTATATATGTTAATAAAAAAGTATGTGTTTCAACTCGGTAAATTTTAGAGAGTACGTTATTATTTTATGGCTTTTACCCTTACATAAACATGCATGATTATCTTTTGAAAATAATTGTATGGCAAATAACTTTATGATTTAATTGAAATCATTCTCCCCCTCAATCAATGACATAAGTTGTTGATTGAGAGATAGATATTTTGACAAACTTTTAAGTCCAGATGATTATCAAAAATAGAGTCCGAGTTATTTTTCAAAACAACTAGTTTTCATTAGATAGTAAGGATTAGTTTAAAGAATCAGAGCAAGATATTTGAAAAACCAAGATAAAGCATGTCTATGTTCTATCTTTGAAAAGCGGGTTACTGCCTGAAATGACAATAAACTATTTTTTTCACTTTCTCCCAAATATATATATATATATATATATATATATATATATATATATATATATATATTTTTAAATTCGAACAACATCTAAAGTCCCGTGTCATTCTTTGAATGACAACATCAAGACCGTAGATATTATCGAATCAAAAGAAACATGACAAAATGACAATATTTTTAGAAGATTTTTCGAATTTTTCAAATTTTTATGGATTTTGAAAGTTTTATATTTTTCTATTTGATTTTTGAAGGTTTTATAATTTTGTATTTTGTTTTTTGAATAGATATTTACAAGAGATAGATGAAGGAAACCTTTTACTCCTCTTCTTCCTCTTGAAGACGTTTGAGTGTTTCAGGTTGTAGGCACTTAAGACCCAGTCGTGGAAGAATAAACTCAAAACGTTCTCTAGGAAGAGCTTTGGTGAAGATGTCTTCTAACTGGTATTCAGTCCTCACAAAGTAAAGTTCCACCACACCATTTTCAACTTGCTCCCTGATGAAATGATGTCGAATGTCGATGTGCTTTGCTCTTGAGTGTTGTACGTTGTTGCATGAGAGAGCAATAGCACTTTTATTATCACAGTACATAGGGATTTTGTTGAATTCAAAGCCATAGTCAGATAATTAGGATCTCATCCATAGGATTTGAGCACAACAAGATGACATGGCTATGTATTCCGCCTCTGTAGAGGAAATAGAAGTACTCATTTGCTCCTATGAAGACCAGCTCACAAGCTTATCAACCAAAAACTGAGCACCTCCAGAAGTACTTCGACGAGTATCTTGACATCCTGCATGATCAGCATCTGCATAGGCTGTTTGTGACATACCGGTGTCCTTCGGGTACCAAAGTCCCATATTGATGGTTCCTTGGAGATACCGAAAGACCCGTTTAACCGCTTCAAGGTGCTTTTTAGTAGGCTTAGCCTGGTATCTAGCACACATGCAAACAGCGAACAAGATGTCTGGTCTACTAGCTGTGAGGTACATCAGGGATCCAATCATACTACGATATTTCGTTTGGTCTACCATGATCCCTGAGTGGTCCTCATCTAGTTTAGTACGTTCAATCATGGGAGTGTCAACAGGGTCACTAGAATCGAATCCAAATTTCTTTAAAATCTCATTTGCATATTTAGATTGATTTATGAAAATGCCTCCGAGACTTTGTGAAATTTGTAATCCCAAGAAAAATGACATTTGTCCCATCATTGACATTTAAAATTTAGAACCCATTTCATTTGAAAAACGGTCACACTCATTGGGGTCAGTCGAGGCAAAGATAATATCATCAACATAAATTTGGACGTGAATTAAATGTTTGCCTGACTTCCTGGTGAACAATGTAGGATCAACTGCTCCTTTGCTGAAACAGGTAGATAGAAGAAACTTTGATAGCGTATCATACCATGCCCTTGGAGCTTGCTTTAAACCGTACAGAGACTTCTTCAAACGATAAACGTGAGTAGGATGCTCTGGATTCACAAAACCTTCGGGTTGGCTGACGTAGACGACTTCTTTAAGATCTCCATTCAGAAATTCCGTCTTTACATCCATCTGATAGACTACCATGTTCTTACTAGCAGCATTAGCCAAAAATATTCTGATTGCCTCGATACGAGCAACATGAGCAAATGATTCTTCAAAGTCAATACCCTCCTCTTGACAGTATCCTTTAGCAACCAATCGAGCCTTGTTCTTTAAGACATCACCATGCTCATCAAGTTTCACTTTGAAGATCCATTTTAGAGCAATGATCATAGCACAATCTGGAGCAGGTACTAATTCCCAGACATCAAGTCGATCAAACTCATGAATTTCTTCTTGCATGGCATTGAACCAGCTGTCTTCATTCATGGCGGTTTTAACATCTTTTGGTTCGATCTTAGAGAGTACGGAGTTGAAGAAGCACCATAAGGCATCGGTTGCAAGTTGTTTCCGTGTGGATACTGGACGAGAGGGATTTCCAATGATGTTGTCTAATGGATGATCGTGAGTCCATTTTCTAAGGTGTTCATGTGGCAGTTATTGAGGGGCTGAGGTAGCAGAGTCGATGTCTCCTGAAGAAGATGGTTCTGATGATGATTCAGGAGCAAATATGTTTTCAAATGGAGCATCTTCAGTAGTAGCAAAGGGTTTAACTTCTTCATTGATGCCAGAAACAATTCCATGATGTACATTTGAAGATAGATGATTTGTTGATGAGACAGAGTGATCAGCAGCATGCGCTTCTTGACTTAATGATATTGAAACTGAAGGGTTGACTTCATTCATAGGGATATGAGCAGCCTCTGTTGAAGGAGATGACACATCATTAGCACTTGGCTCATAGTGTTCATCAAACATACGATCAAACAATTTCTTTAAATCATCTTCAGATGGAGGTACATATGGAGTTGCTGGAGAGAGGTTTGGTACAAGGGATGAACCAATGGGACTGTTTTGAAGTGCGGGTCCAGAACTGGATTGTCCAGGAGCCATTTGACCGGTCAGCTCATCGAACGTAACGTGAATTGTTTCCATGATATTTCGGGTTCTCTTGTTGTAGATTCGGTAACCCTTCTTGTTTGGTGCATAACCAACAAAAACTCCAATATCTGCCTTTGCTCTTAATTTACCTAAATCTTGACTGTCATTTGTTGGATAGCACAAAGCACCAAACACACGAAGGTAGGAGAGATCAGGCTTTCGTTTATGAACAAGTTCATATGGAGTTTTTCCATGAGAAGTGTGTATAAGGGAACGATTTTGGGTGTAGCATGCAGTGGCAATGGCTTCAGCCCATAGAAACATTGAAACCTTCGAATAAATAAGCATTGTTCTTGCGGCTTCTACAAGAGTTCGATTTCGTCTTTCAACTACACCGTTATGTTGAGGAGTTCGTGGAACACTTCTTTGATGACTGATTCCAACACTTTCATAAAACTGAATTAAGTCTTTGTTGACAAACTCTGTGCCATTGTCTGTTCGAACAATTCTGATTGTATTGTTGAGTCGAACCTGAAGCTGTTTGATTAGTTTGATGATGACAACTGGAGTTTCATCCTTTGTCCTCAAAAACTTTACCCAAGTAAATCGAGAGTAGTCATCAACAACTACTAGAATGTATTTCTTCCCATTTATCATTTGCACTCTCATTGGTCCGCACAGATCCATATGAAGGGTATGAAGAACTTCCATTACAAAATTTGTGGGTTTTGGTTTGTGGGCATATTTCGTGCTTTTACCCAATTGGCAAGCTGAACAAAGATGATCTTTTTCATATTTTAATCTGGGTAAGCCTCTGACAAGATCCTTTCTGGAAAGGTTGTTTATGGTGCTGAAGTTCAAGTGATTGAGATGACGATGCCATAACCAAGACTTTGTTTTAGAAGCCTTTGATAGCAAGCAGATTGGAGAGGACTTCATCATGTCATCGATAGAGATGGTGTATAGGTTAGAACCTCGAGTACCTCTTAATAATTCTACACCATCAAGTTCTCTAACGAAGCAAGTATGTTTTCTAAAAGCTACTTCTAGATCGGAATCACAGAATTGACCAACAGAGAACAAATTATGACCAAGACCTTCCACATAACTGTCCCGATGAATTTACTCACGAAGTTCATAAGCCGCGACCGGTATCCAGTCATATGCTTGGAACATCCTGAGTCCAGGTACCACAGAACGATTTGAACGATCTGCAGTTGAACACAGACAAGAATGGATAACTGGATAATTGGGATCCCCATGCAAGAATGGGTTCCATTTGGTTAGTAACAGTGATTGGAACACCCACATCAGAGATAGAAACATTCATATAAGCAATTGAGGCAATGGAATCATTATTAATAGATGCAGTACTAGTGTCTGTATTTGCCCTATTCAAAGTATGTTCACTACTTAAGGGAATAGTTCTACCCGTAGGCATCCATTTTCTAGTGGGCATTGCCTGATTAACCTTATGGCCTACAGGTATCCATTGATAACCTATCTTACTAAATGTTCTTCCTGTGGACTTCCACTGTTTTCTAACTTTCTTTTGCCTTTGCCTTTTTTCCTTCTTAGCATGATATTTTGTATTAACAATGTTAACTGGGGATTTGACAGCATTAGACAAAGCATTCACACCACATTGATGATTAGAAACAGAATTCAAGCAGACATCATTACAAGGTTTGCCAATAGTATCAGAATTCGAATTAATTACAGTAGGCCTATAGCTAATACTAGAATCAACACGATTCGTTTTATTCGACTCAAGCTTAAAGTTTCTAGGTTGGTCTTCTACTCTCATCCAATGCACATTCTTAGCTTGCGAGGTCCTATCATTCCTTGTATTGTCTTGAGACTTTGACCTGCTCGCTTTAATGTCACTGATTACTCTTGTAGAGGGAACGGGAACATTAGTTGGTTTTGCTACTTTTTGCCTTTCCTGTTTTGATGTGCTGGGATGTGAACTATTCGAAGGCACATTGAGGTTCACTTTCTTAACATTGGGCATTGAATGACTTGTATGCTTGGCATTAGGCATAGAACAGGGTATCAAGGGGTTGACTTGCTCACCTAGGGATTTAGGGCATATTGTAATTAAGCATTCTAGAAGTTCTTGAGATCGTTTGGCATATACGCATGCATGGCCAATCGCATTATCAAGTGGTTTCACTAACTTATCCTCTTCTACAATCTCACAGAGACATTCTAGACTATCCTTAAGGTATGAGAAATATGTTTGAATGGCAAGTTTGTTATTCCTAAGATGAGGAAACACATATTTCACAGACAAAGCATATTTATTACAACCATGCAACTTTGATGCACCATTATCCCCATTGGTCATTGGCATTTTCCCTTTTACCTGACTCTTCATATTCTCAATTTCCTTTTGCAATGAAGTTATTTGTTCATTATTTTTATTACGAGTGACTTTTATTGACTCAAATAACTCATTGAAATGACGTTTAACCTTTTCATTTTCTTCTAGAAAACTCTCATTTTCCTTTTGTAAAGCATTGACCAAGTTTTGAAGACGAAATTTTTTGAGAATTTAGAGAATCTAAAGGAGGAGGAATTTGGGAGCCAGTCACATTGTTCATTTCACCCTTTAATTGAGAAATTTGGGCTTTCAACTTTCTGATCGTGTTATAATGAGCTCGAATCTGTTCATCACGTTTGCTAATTTCAAAAACTGCATCAAATTCAGGAACATCCAAGGATGTCTTGATATTTGAGGTTTTAACATTTTCTTTCAGATGTTGATATTTTAATTGCAAAGCAAGATGCTCAACTTCCAATTTAGAAAACTGTTTTACCAGGTTATCATGATCATCCTGTTCAACCTTATTATGCAGTTTAGAGTTAGTTTTTTCAAGCTCAATGACACGATCATGGGAGACTTTCAGAGCAACAGATAATTCATGAAATTGAGAAGCATTAATGGAACAATTTGTAGCAGTGTAAAACACATCTTGAGCAATACATTCAGAAACAAGATTCTCATTCAAGGTATGCAAGTTCTTCCTATCAATCTCATTATATTTTAGTTTTCGCTCATAGTCACTAACCTCAACAATCATTGCATCAAATTCCTTTTCCACTTATTTAATATCTAAGTCCATCCCCTTTTTAAGACTCTAAAATTGACCTTTTAACTGTTTAAAGAAAGGCACGACCTCAGTTAAATAGCATTCTTTTGTTTGTTCAAAGTCCCTTTCCCCTTCAGTTATCCCAGTGGGTGTGATCCTTTTCTTACAAGTTTTTTCAAAATCGACAAATAGTTGAAAAATAACATATTGACTGATTAAGGTCTTGCTTTTAGTGGCAATAGTCATAGGAACTAAATGCATTGGTGTATTGGGAGGATACACAGTCGCTGAAGGCATTTTCCTAAAGGGGGGGTTTGTTACAACAAGATTCTCTGCTTTTTGCTTATCTAAATCCTTTTTCCAGAACACTTGTTCGGGTGTTAACAATGTCTGAGGCTTAAACTTGTTCAAGGAAATCCAATTCTCCTTCTTGTAATCATGGGTTGTGATATTTATTTTCTTCTCTTTACATTTAGGATCATTTAGTTTCTTGTTCATCTTTTCCCTAGTGACTTCATCTGATTTCTTATCTTCCTCAGTGCACTCAACGCAACTAGGTTTCTGTCTAGGCTTAAGGATTTCATTGCCATCATAAAGAACCTTATGAGCATTTCTAGCCTTTTTAATGACCTCTGGATTTGGTTCCTCAACAAGGGGAATGCTATGCTTATCGCTTAAGACTCTATACTTAGTGATCATGTGAGCAGTCTGAATGGTGTTCCCTTGTACGTACAACTTATTTTCAAGTTTGTTTTTCAATGTTTTCAGATTAGAAAAATCATTCAAAAGTTTTGATTCCTTAGCATTGAATTCTTGCTTAAGCTTTTTCACATTTTCTTGAAGTTCTTGTTTTTGCTTAGCAGTTTTAGAAAGCTTTTCTTGTAAGGAATTTAACTCTTGTTTTAATACTTCTTCTCTAAAATTACTTTTTCTAATGATTGTACGCATTTGGTCATCCATTTCCTGCTCACGAGTGGTTAACTCAAACTTAGCTCGTTGTTCATAAATGGCAACTTGTTCTTTATAGGCATTAAGTTCAGGAATAACAGAATCAGCAGGGGCACATGCAGTGTATTCATAAAAAACATAGTCTTCATTGACTGCAGAAGATGCATCACTTGGTACAATCTCACTTTCACTTTGTTTCACATATTGATCATATGGGACAACATTGATATTTCCCATATTTTCAATATTTGACTCAAAAGTTTCAGTTGATTGTACTTTGTCATGCATCTTTTGCACATCAGCATCATCGTATAGTTTTAATACCTCATAAATGATTTTGTATTTGGATGGACCAGCTTGTGGTGATGAAGAGACTTTAGGAGAGACCATTGGAGAAATGCTAGCCATGAAAATGGTTTGTGCAGTAGGTTCATCATCAACATCAGAGTCGTATGCATCACAATCAGCTACTTGAAAGGCATTCTGATGATTATGGCCTATCTCCTGAATTGGTTGCTCATCCACATCTGCATCATATGTCTTAGCATTTCCCACAGCCAAGAACAACAACTCCTCTTCATCCAAAGTTGCACCATTATCCTGAGCTTGCACGAGCAACATCTTATCCCTGAAGTACTCTGCATTCTGAGGGCGTTTTGGTGATGTGCAGTTCCTTGCAATGTGTCCCTCACCTCCACAGTTGTAACATTTGATCGGCTTTGCTTGACCCTGGTTTCCATTCCTTCCCCTATTCTGATTTGCAGCATAACATCTACCCGCTCTACCTCTTCCTTGTTCGTATTGCCTTTCTTGAACTGGCTGCACCATAACCTTCCCATCTCTGATAGTGGCTTGATTGTGTGGATTGGATGCAGTTCTGAGATTGTTGTTGGTGTGTGGAAGAGAGTTCATATTTTGACTAATCAGAAGAGCCAGTTGATTAATGAAGTTTCCCATGTGTGCATCAGCATCAGCTTGTTTGAACATAGGATCGGGAATGAGTTTGTGATTACCATTACCCATGGGTATAACTTGAGATGCTTTGGTGGTAATTCCAATGTTTGAGTAAAAAGCAGTTGAATCATTTGATGAACTAGTTTCTCCCTGATTGGTTTTGAACTGCTCCAGAATCCTTTTTTCAAACATAGCATGTCTCTTATTCTGTAGAAGAAAGGCATACAGTTGCTCATAGTTTGTATTCTTCAATCCTTTAGTGAGCTTCACAGAAGTGACAAACTTGTGCCATTCTGGATTCATGTTGTTTACAAACTTTGAGTTAAGCTGAATGTTTGGCATGGTCATTCTGATGTTCCTCATGTCATTCACAAGCTTATGGAATCTCACGTAGTACTCATAAACACTCTCATCTGGTTTCATCTTGAAATGCTCAAATTCATCATATAGTTGTGATTCCCTATCTTCAACAGTTAATTCAGAACCTGAGAGAAGCATCTTGACATTATCCCACACTGCCTTGGCTTCGGTGTTGTGATTGATCAGCTTGTAGATATCTTTTGGAAAACCTTAAAGTATGATGTTAGAAGCCCTGATATCAGCATCGAATCTCTTTTTCTCCTTATCATTGAGCTCAGCATATGTCTTTGGTCTGTCTATTCCATAGATCATTGTTCCATCTGCAGCTGTATCAATTAAGTCTCTAGTAGTCTCAACCCGATAAGGTCCTTCATCAATGGATTTGAGAATGTTGACCCCATTTTCCTTTCCAAGACAGTACAATCTGATTCTTTGAGTCTAAGAGTCGTAGTCAGTTCTGTCAAGCATGGGTGGACGAGTATCTGAACCAGCTGCTTGAACATCCTCGGCAACAGTGGAGATGATTGTAGGTACGTTGGTAAACATGTTAATAGATTAAACGAGATTTTATAACTCTATGATTAAACCGGGAAATGGATTCTTTCACGGGATTTTACTAAATCAAGAGAAAACCGTATTACAGACAGAAATCAACCAACTCGCTAAGAAACCTTGAACCAAGTCGCTAAGAACCAAGTCACTAGCAATTTTGACAGCAAGTCGCTAAGCACCAAGTCGCTAAGATGTCAAGTCGCTAAATAGCAACTCGCTAAGCACCAAGTCGCTAAGATGTTAAGTCGCTAAATAGCAACTCGCTAAGCACCAAGTCGCTAAGATGTCAAGTCGCTAAATAGCAACTCGCTAAGCACCAAATCGCTAATACCACGTCGCTAACAAACTTAAGTACAAGTCGCTAACTTTCACAAGTCGCTACCGTAGTGGAGAATCCACTAAGTGTACTGTTTGTCGGCTTGTCTCAATAAACAAGTCGCTAGCTCAACTCGCTAAGACCTTCAACTTCAACTCGCTACCAAATTACAAAGCAAGTCGCTACCAAGACAACTTATCCGTGGCTCAAGTCGCGAGCAAGAAAAACACAAAAACACCACTTTGCAATCCAAAAACAACCCAACCACGATGATTCAAGGTTACCAAGTCAAAACCCAAGCACATAAAATGATTCTAAACACAAAACTACACCCAAGATTCAAACTTTAACACTAAAAATGATCCAAATGATGCAAAAACCACTAAACTTTTTCAAACTCTAAAACCACCTAAAAGTCACTAGAAATCCAAAGATATGTAAGAGATGATCAAACCATGGCTCTTGATACCATTTGTAACATATTGGATTTCACAAACACACTAAACCATAAGATCAAATAGGCATATAATGAGTTCTAGAGAGAGAAAGTTAGAGGTTTAGGGAACTTTAGTGAGAGAAAGAAAAATCTTATTATGAGCTCCAACTCTCTACCTTGGGAGGTAGAGAGTATTTATAGTCATTACATAAATCGCCACCTATCGGGCTGTGGATCAGGCATACAGTGGGTAAAGACCCGTCCGTCCTCCACGGTGTTACTTAAATTAAATACTACTTAACTTATAATAATCTACGACTACGAGCTTTCTAACGATTACATATACTTGAGGTGACCGACTCTTTAATAACTGGATTTACTAAATCCTAACAATCCTCACCACCTATTGGAGGAAAGGTGATTGGGCTTGCATGTCCAAAGGTGTGGAGGGGATTGATAGGCGTACGGAACCTAAAGTGATGCCTTAGTGGGCCTTTCCAAGGAAGCCTTAGATGATGGGAGAGAAGATGTGAAGCTTGTGTTCTGAGTTGGTTGTGTGAGCACTTTATGATGTAATCTCTTGTTAGCTGGTATCCATGGTTGTAACCACTGCATTTCAGAATGCAGTTTATAAAATATGAATAATAGAACCATGTCTTTTCTTTTAAGTCTCTTGCATTCTTCTAACAGTGATTTTGTTTCATTACTCTGCAAAATGGTTAGTGGAAACACAAAGAAATAAGCAGTGGTTGCAGCAGAACTAACAGTGTTTAAAACAAAAGTAGCAATACTCAGATTAACTAATAACAGTACATAATTTTACAAACTTTTACAAAACAATTTGAGATTTAGAGATTAATCATTCCAATACTAACTACAAGGTACTAAAACCTCCCCACATCAAAAGCTTTAGTGAGAAGATCAACCACATTGAAATCAGTATGGATTTTGACCATTTGAATCAACCTTTTCTCATTACAATCTCTAATAAAATGGTGCCTTATCTCAATATGTTTAGTTCTAGAATGTAAAACAGGATTTTTAATGATGCATATTGTAATGTTATTATCAATGTATATCTTATAATGCATGAAATTGTACCCAAAGTCCAACAATTGATTCTGAATCCAAAGCACTTGTCCACAACAACTAGCAGCAACCACATACTCAGCTTCAATCGTAGAATTGGCCACAATTGTTTGCTTTTTACACTGCCATAAAATTAGTCTGCTTCCCAAAAACTGACATCCACCAGTAGTAGACTTCCTATCCAAACTAGCACCAACATAGTCACTGTCTGTATAGGCCACCAAATCAAATTCAGAATCCTTAGAATACCAAAGGCCCAATTTAGGATGACCTTTAAGGTATCTAAAAATTCTTTTAACAACATTCATGTGTGTTGTGTTGGGTGTGACTTGAAACCTTGCACACACACAAACTGAGAATATTATATCTGTCACACCCCCAATTTACCTGTTTTGCAGCGGAATGGAATTCCTGGGGGCTTGACTGTCATAGCACCACATCACAGTTATATTGAACGACCTAAAGTGTCGTTTTAAAAACACATCGTTGGATATTTCATAAAAATAATCAGAGTACAACATCGGTCCCAAAAGGTTTACAAAGTTTGCGGAAATACATCCATGTTACAAATCCAAACGACGTTTTTGAAATAAAATGCCATAATGTACATAATGTAAGTCGACGCCGCGACTCAAAATGTAGGTCCCTAAACCATGTCATGATGAATGCCTCAGTTACCTGAAAATACATTGCTAAAAACGGTCAACAATAATGTTGGTGAGAAATCATAGGTTTATGTAAATGTTTTATACGACTACGCAAGTATAGATTAAGCATGACAATCATGTCACGTAAAATGTTACAATTGCTTAAGCGCATGATACCGAAGCTTCTGACTAATGTACGCCCCAAAAGAGTGTCTTGCCAAACAACTCTGGTAATGTTTATGAATGAAATGCATCCGTATGACAATTGGGATTCACCAACCCGGATGGAGGCGTCACCCTCGATAGATCTATCCACTCACACACGCTTTCCAAATTAACGGCTCATGCATTTGAAATGGGGACTTTTAACTGGCAACTTTGTAACTCAAGCAATGTAAATGAATTTAACATACTTCGTATCGTAATAAAATGTTGTGCAATGTATTCTCCCCCGTAGGTTTGAAATAATGTAAAAAGCATGTAAAACGGGGCTATGAAAACTCACTTGGATAAACTGGAATAACGGCAAAAGTGAGTACACTGAGGTTTAATGTAATGCGTCAACCGGGACCTATTACGAATGATATGATATGTCATGAGTTGCAATGTAATGTTATGCATGCATTTCGTATGTTATTTATACCATTTGTGAGTTTTTAAAAAAAATATTACTCGTCGCCGAAAAATACTCTTTTGACGTCTTGACCCTTCAAAAATGACTTTACAAGTTTTTACGTCAAAATGTCATCCTACAATGGTTTTATAATGATTTTTGGTGAAATTACCACTTTTCGTCGCAAAACAATGTCGTCGGAAATTTCTTGAAATTAACAAAAATGGCTTTGGAAAACTAGTCGTAAAACGGTGTACGTCGATCGTTAGAGAACGAACTCGACGGTTTTGGAAAGTTTGTATCGGTATCTAAAAGTTTCAGTTCAGGAGTTTTCGTCCAAAAGGTCTCGGTCATAAAGATATCAAGGGCTAAAGATAGTGATTTTGGCTAATGTTGTGCAGAAAAATGAGTTTCGGCCAAGTTTGAACATCCGTAAATAATTTACTATGACTCCGCTTGACAAACGGCTTTTTGTTTTGAAAAATATGGCCGGTGAACTTGATTTTACTAGAAGACAATTTGTTCCAAAAAGTTTTGCATCATAGTTAAAAACTGCCGCAAACATAGCCCTTACAGCTAATGAAATACTTGAATCGTAGAAATAATATAATTTTTCAGAAAATAATAGTTACGGCAACTTTATAAAAACGTGCATATATTTGTCGTTTCAAATCCGTTTTCTACGAAATATATGTCCTTAGCTTCGTATCGAAGTAAACTAATATATTTTTGATAAGTCGAAATAATTTGTGAAGCTTAAGGCTCGTTTTTGACTCGAAAATACTAAAAACAGCAAGCTGAAATTTTCAGAAACTATTCGTTTCGTCGTCAAACTTTAAAAATTCACCACGGCTTCGTTATAACTCCGTTTTTATCCGTTCAAAAGGCCACGGATTCGTTTTAAAGTATATTTTCTAAATATCAAGGCCAAAATGTCGTACCAACAGTAGGTTTTTCCAGAATTTCGAATTAAGGACAGAACACAAAATATAGTTATCGAAAATAGTTTTTCTCGGACAAAACCTATTCTAATCCCTTCAAATCAACTCCAAAGCTAATCTAATCCTACCATACACCTTCTTAGGGTTTCATGGGTTCCTAATCACCATCAAGACCAAAGAATACCATGGGAATAATTATAGGATGACCAATATATATATATAACTTAATAAATCATGAAATAAATGATATAAATCACATAACATGCATATAAACTCCAAAAATGAAAAGAAACTTATGAAAATGAAGAGGAAACATAAAAATGATAAAAACATGCTTACAAGTGATAGTGAAGAGGTGTAGGTAACAAGGATTAACTTAAATATCCTTGGTTTTTATTTCAAAACCATATAAAGGATATAACTAGGTTGTAATAACACTTGATTTTGCAAAAACTCTTGATCCCCTTTGTTCTTTGAGGTGGCCGGTTTTTGAAGACCCAAAAAGGAAGGAGAGAAACTTTTATTTAACACTTAGATAATAATGAAATGTGTGAGAAATATAATTGAGTTGCAAGACTTTTTGAGGTGAAGTGAATCATGAGAAAACACAAACCATACAACAATTAATACACACCCTCCCCTATGGCCGGTTTTTGGGGGAGGGTTGTCTCTCAAATTTATTTTTTTTTTTCTCTAAATCTTGTATAAATATATACTTGTATAGTCTTGTGTTTAATTTGTATAGAAAGTGTAAGAAATTGTGACTTGTAAGGTAAAAGGTAAAATTTTGGTACAAGTAAGTTTTTAGTAAATCAAAATAGATTGTATTGAGGTGATAAAAATTGTAAAAATACTTTCCTTGTGAAAATTGAGTGATAAAATAATTATCGTACAATTTTTAAGAAAAACGACGTAATAATTAAACTTTAATGATTAATATACGAAATAAATTTGAAACACTAGGAAAACTAAAAATATAGTTTTTATGAACTAAATGTAAGTTTAAAAATACCTCGGGATCATTTTTGAAAGTAACGGATTAAATGTTAAAATAAAAACTCACGCGATAATGATTATTAAATATAAAAATTACGCGTTGCAAGTGAAAATGAAATGTCGTGAATGTACTAATGAGATGCACATGATGTCAATGAAATGTAGACTAATCATAGTCCATATGAAATGTACGTGATGTCATGATCATGAATTCGCCGCTAAACCTCCCAGGTTACGCGAATTTGAAACAAGTAAACCAAGCTTGCTATAAATGTTGAAATAATGAAACATAAATTGTGTCGAGAAATGACCTGAAAGTACGGGTTGTCACAATATCTGGCCTAGATGTTGTGAGAAACATCAAAGATCCACTCATGGATCTATACAGCTTCAAATCAACTTTGGGACTTCCATCATCAGGTAGCAGTGGTTTCCGAGTCTCCATTGGTGTACTAGCACTCTTGACATCTTGAAATCCAAACTTCTTTAAAACATCTGCCACATACTTGTCTTGACTAATGAAGATACCATCAGTTCTCTGTTGAACTTGCAGTCCCAAAAAGAAAGTGAGTTCTCCCATGGAACTCATCTGAAACTTGTCATGAATAAGTTTCTCAAAGTCTTTGGATAGCTCTTTATTGCTTGAGCCAAAGATGATGTCATCTACATAAACCTGCACTAGCAAAAGTAGAAAGGCATTGTCCATCAAATAAGTAGAAAGGCACTCATACCATGCCCTTTGAGCTTGATACAAACCATACATAGCCTTTTTCACCCTGTAGACCTTATCAGGATGATCGGGATCTTCAAAACCAGGAGGCTGACAAACATAAACCTCCTCTTCAATAGTACCATACAAAAAGGCACTTTTAACATCCATCTGATACACAACAAAGTTTTTGTATGAAGCATATGCCAAAAACAATCTTATAGCTTCTATTCTGGCAACAGGGGCAAACACTTCATCATAATCCAAACCTTCAGTTTGTGTGTATCCTTGAGCAACCAAACTGGATTTATTCCTCACCACAATACCTCTTTCATCCCTTTAATTTCTGAAAACGCATTTAGTCCCAATAGCCCTTTTTCCATTTGGAAGGTCAACCAATTTCCATACTTCTTGAAGCTTAAACTGCAATAGATCCTCTTGCATTGATTCAACCCATCCTTCTTCTGATAAAGCTTCTTCAACTCTCTTGGGCTCCTTTTGAGACAGAAAACAAGCAAACAAACAATTTTACAGATCTTTATGACTGTTCCTTTTGTGAAGTGATCTGGCAAACAAACCTTGTTTAGGAAAAGGTTGTTTGTTCATAGCTTTGCTTCTTGTTTGAACTGGAGTATTCAGATCTCCAAGAATTCGCTCTTTAGGATGATTCTTATGAACTCTAGTAGTAGGAATTGGACTCTCTGTGATGACTGTGTCTAAATTAGTAAAATCAGTATCATTGAAGTAGTCATCCAAGTTTTCATCATCAGTAGGAGTATCCCTTTCTTCCAAATCAGGCATGTCAGGATCAGTGGGATACTCATCATCACCAAACAATGGCTTGGCATGGATTCCAAAGTAAGAATCATCATATGTACTTGCAGCAGTGTTTGCACTTGTACTAGTAGTGGTAGAGATTGGCTTAGAAGTGGTTTTATTAACCTTAGCAGTGCTTTCATTTGGCTTAGCAGTGCTTTCAGAATGCTTATTCTTTCTTTCAATTTCTTCTACCGACACTGAATTATCTTTCAACAACTCTTCCTTATCTTGATGATGATCAACCTTACTTCCAGAATTCAAAACATCATCATCAGTGGGACCCTGCTTTTCAATGATGGGTGAGACAAAACCAACTTTCCACTTTTCAACCAAATAGAACTCCTTTGGAGAATCAACTTCCTTAGAATTTGTTTCTTCATCAGAATCCTTTGGTGTACCTGTATCAACATTAGTGGAAGTTCCTGCAATGATAGGCTCATAATTAATAGATTTGGTTAGCATATCAATGTTAAACAACCATTCTGGTCCTTTGGTCTCAACACTAGCAGTATTTTCACTAAACTTAACATGTAAGTTTTCTTTTACAATCCTAGTCCTCCTATTGTATACTCTAAAGGCTTTACTATTTGAAGAATAGCCCAGAAAGTATCCATCATCTGCTTTTTCTTGAAACTTGCCTAGATAGTCTATGGTATTTAAGATAGTAACAGGACACCCAAAAGGTTTTAGGAATGCGATCATAGGCTTCCTATCATGTAACAGCTCATAGGGGGTCTTGTTATGAGGCTTTACTACCTTACTTCTATTCTGCACATAACATGCAGTTCCTACAGCTTCAGCCCAAAAGGTAGTTGGTAACTTTGATTCTGACAACATTGTTCTTGCAGCCTCAATTAATGTTTTGTTTTTCCTTTCAGCTACACAATTTTGTTGTGGTGTCCTAGCAACACTAAACTGTCTTTCTATACCTTAGCTACACAGAACTGATTCATCACATCATTCTTAAACTCAGTTCCATTATCACATCTGATTACTTTGACTTTCTGGTTTACTTGATTTTCTATCTTATTAATGAAACTTTTGAGGATCTCACTAGTCTCACTCTTAGCAGCCAAAAAGTATACCCAAGAAAATCTACTATAATCATCAGTAATCACTAGGCAATACTGCTTATGGTTCAAACTTTTAACAAAGGTAGGTCCAAATAAGTCAATATGAAGCATTAACAATGGTTGTGTAATGGTGTTCACAGTTTTGGTCTTACAAGAGGCTCTATGTTGTTTTCCTTTCTGACATGCCACACAAAGTTCTTTACACTCAAAAACCTTAGAAGGTAACCCTCTCACTAAGTTGCCCTTTACCAGTCTATTGATTGTTTTGAAATTAAGGTGTCCTAGCCTTCTATGCCACAATTTAGACTCATCTACTGGTGCCTTAGCAAACAAACGGGTTAAGGACCTATTAGGAATTACATCTTTAAGATCAAAAAAATATATGTTTTCCTTTCTAGGAACCCTAAGCTGTATATAATTTTCATCAGGCATTTTGAAATCAGGAGATAACACCACACACTCAGTTTCCCCAAAAAGTACCTAGTTTTTCTTATCACACATTTGAGAAACACTGAATAAATTGTACTTTAGTCCCTGTACCAGATAGACCTTTTCAAAGTCTAATTTCCCTGTTCTGATTGTGCCTCTGCCAAGTATCTTTCATCCCTTTAGATCATTGCCAAATGCCACATATCCTCCATCATAAGCTTCAAAATACTCCAGTTTGCTCTCATCCCATGTCATGTGCCCTGAGCAACCACTATCAAAAATTCCTTTGTCTTTTAGCTCATCTTGTAGATTGCCCTGCACATGAATTTAACCAAGTTAGTTCCTTTTGTGGACCCAAGCCAATACTGACTTGGGTCTGCCCCATGCATCAACATAATCAAACTTCTTTAGGTCCATTGATGCACAGCTGGCATGATGTAAAACCTTGGTCTTAGGCTTCCATTGCCAGCTAGCTAAGGCCTTAACAGCATAAAAATGGTTTCCAACCACTGTGTCAGTTATCACCTTTGGAATTTTTAAAACTTCTTGTTTTTCAGTGGTGATATTCTGCTTAGCAGTGGAAACAGTTTGCTTAGCAGTCGATACATTTTGCTTAGCAGTGGTTGGAACCCATTTAGGTGCAGCAGCGATTATAGATTTTGTTTTACCATTCCTCATTAACACTGCTCTGGGGACCATATTTTTGTTAGGATGAGGGATAGTTTTCTTTGAAAAGTTTTGATGATTTACCCTCCTCTAATGATTCCAAACATATGGTTGGTTTTTATAACAGTTTCTTTGTAAGTGCTCAAAACTACCACATTTAAAACAAGCCTTCTTAACACATTGAAACTCATCTCCTAACCTATTTGAAATTAGGCCATTAAAGTTTCTCTAATTACCTCTAGGTATGTATCTTTTCATCTGTTCCCTAGGTATCTCCTTGTAGTCTACTACTTTCCTAGAAATTGGTGCTCCAAATCTAGGCATAAGGTTGGCTTGTTTAGAATCAACAGACTTAACATTTTCTATCTTCTTAGACTGTGTTGATTCAGATCTATCTTCCTTAGAATATGATTCCCAATCTTCAATAGTTGGAGCATCAGATGACTTATCAGAACCTATCTTAGCTGATTCAGACTTACTTATTACTCCTACAGGTTTGTTGAAACTGAATTCACTACTAAATGACAGTTCTTTAGTTGGTGGTGCATGACTCATAAGAGGTGGTGGTGGCATATCATTGTAACCTATTCCAAAACCCTTTTTCATAAACTGACACCCTATTGATTTGTTAACCAAATAAGAAGCAAATTGTGTTTTAGCAACCCTAACTATGTGTTTTTCTTTCTCCTCAAGGGCCTCTTGTTTTACACTCTCTGCTTCTTCTAGTTTCTGTTTAAGCATTTTAATTTCCCTATCCTTAAGATCAATTTCACCACCCAGTATGTTAATCTTATCTACATACTCAAACTCACATTTAATACAAATTTTAAGTTTCTCTTCAACACTCTCTAGACCAACTTTATAACCTAAGTTATCTAGTGAAAGTCTTTCTACCTCTCTTCTCAAACTCTCATTAATAGCTTTGAGAGATTCTAAGTTATCTTGACATGATTTAAAAGAACAAGTAGAATTTTTAGAATCATTAGATACCTCAGAATCTGAACCAGAAGATGAAGCATAGGCCATGAGAGCAAAGTTATGCTCTTTAGAAGCTTCACTAGCAAGAAAAGCTGCATTGGGACCTTCTTCAATCTATCACTCTAGTCATAATCACCAATACCATCTTGAGCAACCAATGCTGAAGAAGTAGCAGGCTCTTCAGTGGTCTTCTTGATGCCTTCAATCCTCTTAGGAGCTCGACATTCTCTAGCAAAGTGACCCTTCTTCTTGCAGTTAAAGCACTCCATCTTGCTTTTGTCAAATCCAGCTCTTCTTTGACCATCATATTTGACCTGTTTACCAGTCCTCCTCAAGAACTTCCTAGCTTGCAGTGTTAACATTGCTATTTGCCATTGAAGATTGATTTCATCAAGATCAATTTGATCCAGATATTGATTCAGTACAGTAACACTGGTTGTAAGATCAACTAGGAAAGCAGAGATGGAACCATCACTAACACTATCACTAACAGTGGTATTATTAGCAATAGCAGTGGATACTTCATAAGCAGCAGTGGAAACATCCTGAGAATTCCTGTGCCCTGTAGATACAAAAGCAATGTTTTGTGGTGATGATTATGAGCCAACTATGTTCTTTTCAGATTCATAAACTTTCAGGTTGTTGTAGAGATTGTCCAAAGTCATCTTTTCAAAATCATCTTTGTTCCTCCACACAACAGTATGCACAGCCCATTCTGGTGATAAACTTCTGATGAACTTAAGATTTATATCTTCTTAAGCAACTTTGTAGTCCACCAATTTCAATTGGCTGATCAGTTTCTGCAATCTGTTATAAGTGCCATCAAGTTTTTCTCCACTGAGAGCAGTGAAGTTTTCAAGTTGATGCTTGAGCATGTTTTTCCAGGATTTCTTGGTAGCTTCATAACCAGCAAATCTTGTTTCAATAGCATCCATTAACTCTTTAGCAGTCTCATATTGTTCAAAGTCCAAAGCATACTCATTAGGTATTGCCATGGAGAGAATACTATGAGCTTTAATCTCCAGCTTCCTTCTAGCCTTGTCAACCTCACTAACAATGGCTATCTTATTACCATCATCACCCTTATTGGGAAGAGTATCACCTTTTTCAACAACATCCCAGATTGTGTAATCTATCATGTGAATGTATTGCCTCATTCGCATTCTCCATACCTGATACTCACCCTACTTCAGCATGGGCACCTTTGATGCAGTAACCATGTGAGTTTCGTCAGACATCTTAACTTTATTGAATTTAACTTAACTTGACTTCTTCTTGATTACAGTTTCTAGATCACAAGCTCTGATACCACTTGTTGATCCCAGTTGAGCAAACGATCCTTATAGAAACTGACTTGATAATAACTTGTTAAATATTACGCGGAAATTAATATTCAACCTTAAGAAGAAGAACAATAACAATAACTCTTAAACACCTCAATTATATTAATAACAAATACTCTAACCAGTATTAGGGTTTACAACCTTGAAGTGTATCGACCTTAGATATAAAACATTCGTATATCTAATCTAACCTAGGACCTCCTTTTATAGGCTAAGGAGTCCTTTACATAATACAATACGTAACCTACAAGATAAATATCTTTTCCATATTTATCTAATACAAAACATTAAACTGACATAACAACTAGCAGTGTTTACACTATAATAGCAGTGGTTCTACTTTACTACTAGCCGCGGTTTAACTTCAGCAGTGGATTAATTCTTCTGGCGGTGGTTTCATCAACTCTAGCCATGGTTCCAACACTTAAAATAATTCATGATCTGAGGAACCTAAAACCCAACAATGTGTATATTTTCTGAGTTAGGAAATCAGAACTTCTCCTCTAATATCCTTCTACTAGGGGGTTATATACTTCGAGTAAGAAAAGTCTTAGAGTAAGCAATTTTCTTTGAGTAAGGACCTAAGTATTAGAGTAAGAACCTTTGAGCAAGAGTCTTCGAGTAAGAACCATTGAGTAAGAAATTTGGAGTAATGTTTCTACGAGTAAGGACAAAACTTCAAACGACCATAACTTTTGAACCGTAACTCCGTTTTTAGCGAATTACCTATCAAAATAATTGTGAGAACGAGCAGAATGACACATTGAGCAAAACAAGATTCATTCAAACCAAGTTTCGAGGCCTAAAAATGCTCCATAAAGAAGTTATTTCAGATTTAAGATTTACAACCAAATTTTCACCACAATAACTTAACCTACAACAAACACAACTCCTTTATCGTTGAACTAATCCTAAATCAACTTTATCACACATAATCTCATCAATAGCAACTCAACAAGACCTTCATGCAGTCGGTGCTAAAAACCGTCCTCCTATGATAAGAAGCAGACCGAAGTAGATGATATGGCAATACACATCATCCAACTGGGATTACCATGAGAGATCTTTGCTACAGTAGATAGCTGATGCATGATTCAGGGTCGAAAGACTTACTTTTCCAAAAGAAAGCTTTACAACCACTAGGTAGTGTACCTAACCGTTACAGTGTAGTATGGGTAAGCCCAGGGGGTTGATCCTTCTTTAGGGGATTAGTGATGCTAGTCGAGATGTATGACAAAAAGGCAAGGATAAGGGTAACTCTTTCTAGTCTTTTTATGTTTTTTAGAAAGCAATTAATAATCTCGGGTTTGAAGGAGTGGGGTTTGGTCTTTTACCAATTAAACTAATTAACAAACTAAAGCTATGGTCTGTTGGATGAGTTCTTATAATTACTAAAAGCGTGTTTACTTAGATTTACTTACTCCCTAGTTATCTTTTATTGGTTAGTTAAATTGTCACATCTTTGTCTAATTGATGCGTTGTATTCCATGTTTTAGTCATAGGGCGCTGCCAAATTCCCTAATTCTATGAGTGAATAAGTCTCCTCTAGAACACCAGGGATCGCCAAGCACCAAGGTATCTCCCCCGAATATCCTAGTATCTAAAAGCCGCAACTTGCGCAATAAGTACAACAGGAGCCTACTAGTACACTCTAAGGCTAATAATCACTATTTAGGACGTTCAAGCTCGCAACAATGGAAGAAGAAGCCAAATTTTCTTAATCTAGTGTGACAACCTGTAACACCCCCGAAAATCTTAATGACAATGGAAGACTAATTCGGGTGTTACTTGAATGGAGATCATAGTCAATAATTATAGAAAATGACTCGAAAGAGACGTTTTGTTAAAATAGTTATCATTCATCCAAAACTTGTAGTTTGTTACAAAACGTTGTAAATAAATCAAGTGTTTTTCCCAAAAGAAAGATCATGATTTTGAAAGAAATGGCAACTTTTATGTTTTACACCACCAGATAAGCCTTGCCATGCCCCATTCCGCGCCTTGGTCATAATCTTCACTGATTACCTGAGATAACATGCTTAAAAAGGTCAACAAAAATGTTGAGTGAAGTCCGTAGGTTTAAAATAGTTGAACACAAGTACAAGATCATGATCATTGTAAACTAACAATATCATAAGAAAAATCACAGATTATTATGCGCTAAGCTCATGAAACCAAGACTCAACTGCATACACCAAAATACCAGTGTACGTAAGTATGCCCCAAAGGAGGTAATAGCCAATTACCTAAAGAAATTCAATATGGTGCGCCCCGGTTATTTCTCTATAACAAAAACGGGGTCGTTAATCCCCATAGTACTATTCACGATATCTATGTTCACTCGCGGTGACTAATGGTTCATGATCAGGGGACTTGTGGCCAAATGCTTAGGCAGTACCAATAATCAAGAAGATAGAGCATTTATGAAAAACCTGTTTAGATTCCCCGTATGTTTTATCGGATTTATATATATAATTATAATCTTATAAATATATATATACGTAATACTTTTAACGTTATCCGATAATAAGATACTCGTATGATCAAAATACTCGTTTTTACAAAGTTATGATAAGATTATAAGTTCTTCTAAACTTTTCCCGAATTTACACTTTTTACCCTCAAGTTATAAAAAGTACGAGTTTAGTACCTTAAATTTGAGAAAATGACAATTTTTACCCGAAACATATTTTATATCAATATTTTCAGAAATGACATTTTAAACCATTCGGTAAAACTGATTTTACATTAACAGCCCTCTAAGTTCAATTTTTACGCTTTAAACCTTTATTTTTCTTATTTGACACTTTCCACCCAAACTTCTATTATTACTAGTTTAGGTTAATTACATGATCGGTCCTTGTAGTTTTATTCGTGTACATGCACGTATAATTACACCCTTATACTTTCGAAAATGGCCACATTAGTCCCTATACTTTTCATGTGTTCTTATTTTTCGTATAAAATCGCCCCTTTAACCTTCCCAAACTTGACATTTCTAACCCGATTACTACATAAATCGCAAACTTAGTCCATTTTTACTTTTCGACTTACAAAGCTTATTAAACTTTTGCAAAGCTTCCCATTAGCTTATTAGAACTTATTAGCTTATTCTTATTATGGTTGGGCCGGGTATACTCTCTTTGGGCCGAGGTTTTAACGTAATTGGGCTTTAGGGCCCAATACGGGTGTGTTTGGTTTTCGACAAAAACGCGACAGGAGGGGGGGATTTTAGGAGTTTCATGGGGTCGATTTATTATGTTGTGAACCTAAAGTTAGTTTATACATAAGTTTCATTTGCCAATTAATTCATACGCGACATAATACCATGACGTGGTGATAATGTGTCGCGATTATTTTTGAGGAAAATAAGTAACGTGACTAAGGCCACATGAAAACGTTTATATGGTTAGGTTAAAATGTATGCGTTTCATATGATATAAGTTGAGTAGTTATAAACATATACGACTTGCTTTTTTAGTGTTAGATTTATATAGTTGATTTATAGTGTAACAATATATACGTGCGATATAGAATGTTAGAAACAAAATGGAGTGAGTTGAAGAGATACTTACAACACTCAAAGAGTGGGGATGAAATGAAAATGAATGTGACTAGAAGAATCCCTTGTTCTCCTTATAACCAAAACGGATTACCCAAAGTCTCCAAGACTCTTATGCGTTTTCCTTCCTACCCAATACGATCCACAAAGACCCTTAGCGATTTATTTTCCTTTTTGTTTTCTTCGACCTAGACTCCACAGTGGACGGTTTTTGTAGTGTGTGAGAGTTTAAGTGAGTTAGTGATGTGTATGTTGTGATATTTTTGGTCAAGACTTGAGCTGGTTTATAAAGGGAGCTTTGGCATGGTCATAGCAATTGTTTATATTTTGGAACTTGTATGTTTGTGAAGTGTGGAGGTGATGCAGCGGGTCTCAAGGGCATGTAAGCCTAGTCCCATTTAAATTTTGCAAGTAAACACTATATCTATTAGTCCCTAAAGTCAAAGTATGGTCATGTCATTTTAGGTTATTTTAAAACTTTCTTAGGGTGGCCTAATGGGTGGCTTTGTCTCCTTCTTTTTCACCATAACACGCAACATCATGAGACAACAAAATAAATTTTCATTTGGTCTAGTTGATACATTTCGTTTGGTTGTTTCCTTGCTTTGATTCTCGTCCGATTACACAAGAGTTTCTATCTCAACCTTCAAATAAATAAAACATGGGCTTGATTTTCGGTTGATGCCCAAGACAATGTGTTGGGCTTGATACAACGAGGCCTAAGAGTAGGAAGAAAAGGGGATTGGGCTTTTTGTGAATCGGATAAAAAATGAGGCCCATGGGTAAGTTACATCATGGGTTGGGCTCTTGATGGTTCGTGTATTATGGCTAGGCCCAAGGTAGTTATTAAGGATGTTGCACTCAAGTTATTTAACGAGGCCCAAAGTGATAATGGTGGCTTGATCCGGTAAGAGGCCCATTGACGAGTTGGGTTGGGTCACGAGGTAGTATAAAGTTCAATGAGTTTCGAGGCCCAATACGATATTGATTATATTTTTATTATAATTAAATTCGTATTTTACAAATTTTTACGTATTCGTTACGTATTTTAAGGTTATCAGGATCGTGGGGAATTTTATTCTGGTCACAACGGTATATTTATGAACGCTCAAGCTGCGTTGATCATGCATATGGCAAACAATACGCAAATGTGATATTTAGAAAATTTCATGATAAAATAAATCGTGCTTAATTCCTGATTAGAGCTTTAAGTACATTGAAATTTTCCAAGAGCTTACAGTACCTACCCCTTAAGAGAATCGCGTCTTATGGTTACACTCGCAGAGGTTGTCATCGGTGATCTAGATGAACAAGTGGGGATACTTGGAACGCATTACATCCTCGCGCTCCCAGGTGAACTCTGCACCTCGTTTCTTGTGATTCCATCGAACCTTAATGATAGGAATGCGGCTTTGCTTAAGCCTCTTGACTTCCCTGTCCATGATCTCGACGGGTTCTTCGACAAAGCTAAGTTTATCATTGAGCTGGATGTCCTTGAGAGGTACGACTAGAGTTTCATCCGATAGACACTTCCTAAGATTCGAGACATGGAACGTGTCATGTACTCGACTAAGCTCTTCGGGAAGATCGAGTTTATATGCCACTGGACCAATTCTTTGAAATAATTTTGAACGGTCCGACGTATCGAGGTTTGAGTTTTCCTCTTTTTCCAAATCTGACCATCCCTTTCCAAGGCGATACTTTGAGCATTACTCGGTCTCTGACTTGGAATTCCATTGGTTTTCTTCGAACATCTGCATAGCTCTTTTGTCGATCTCGAGCTGCTTGCAGTCGTTGCCTAATTTGCATTATCTTTTCGGTTGTCTCTTGGACAATTTCGGGGCCTGTGAGTTGTACTTCTCCAACTTCTGCCCAGCAAACTGGCGATCGGCATTTTCTTTCATAGATTGCTTTAAAAGGAGCAGCTTTAATGCTGGCGTGATAACTGTCATTGTAAGAGAATTCAGCCAGAGGTAAGTGCTTATCCCATCCTTTTCTGAAATCAATCACACATGCTCTTAGCATGTCTTCCAGAGTTTGGATTGTTCTTTCACTTTGTCCATCTGTTTGAGGATGGTACGCGGTACTCATATCCAAGTAGGTACCCATGGCTCTTTGAAGTGTTTGCCAAAATCTAGAGGTGAATCGGCTATCACGATCAGATTTGATAGAGATTGGTACACCGTGATGAGAAACAATCTCTTTGATGTACAGTCTAGCAAGTGTAATCATCTCGTCGTTCTCCTTGATTTTCAAGAAATGAGCGGACTTCGTAAGACGGTCTACAATAACCTAAATGGTGTCAAAACCATTAGAAGTTCTCGGCAACTTCGTGATGAAATCCATTGTGATTCTTTCCCATTTCCACACGGGAAGTTCTGGTTGGGTTAACATACTTGATGGCTTTTGATGTTCAGCTTTGACTTTCAAACATGTCAAACACTTACTGGCATAATCGGTGATATCAGCCTTTATGTTAGGCCACCAGTAAAAAAGCTTTAGATCTTGATACATCTTGTTGGGACCAAGATGTATGGAATACTTTGATTTATGTGATTCATGCATGATGAGTTCTCGGATACTGATAACATCAAATAGTCCTAAGTTTCTAAGCATTAATTTCCCCCTTTATCATCACATTTTGAGTTAATTATTAGAGAAAACATCCTTATTCCTTATTATTTAATTTCAGGATGCATTCGAAGTAAGGAAGCTGCAACTGGACGTTTTCAAGGCCTATTGATTCAACTGTCTCTTAATTACGGCGTAACCAAGTGATGAAGTTATGACGCAACTAAAGATTACGAAGGCTACAGCGTAACCCTCAGCTCAGGTTACGCCGTAGCTACTGATATATTCTAAATCAACAAAGACTACGGCGTAGCTCTCAGCTTAGGCTACACCGTAACTATGATTTGCACTGGATTACACAAGCTACGGCGTAACCCCAGCAAAGGTTACGCCGTAACCGATGGATAAGCACGAATGATTGAAGGAAGTTACGGCATAACTACCTAATAAGGTTACGCCGTAACTATTTTGAAGCCTATAAATAGTCGATGGTTTCATCAGTATTTGATATCTCTCCTTTCCCAAACCTTCTAGGGTTTGGGGAGATCAAAACACAAAAGAAGAAGCATGGTTTAGGAGCATGAATAACGAAGTCCTCGTCTACGATTTCCTTTGTATTCGAGTTTAGATTCTTTTTATATTTTTCTAGATCTTATATTATGAATTCATGTCATTAATTAAAGTTTGCTTTTATGTTATTGTTATTCTCTATAATTCTTTATAGACATTTGCTAGTCTTTTCATAGATCGCTAGCCTAGGTAGTATTATAAGCTTGGTAGTACCTAAAAGGCTGGGAGATATGACCAACTGACCCCAGTCTGATAGATAGCGAAGCATGGGAGGAATTGGCCATAGTACGACCACTCTTCGTGTGCGAATTGACCAAATAATCACTTATCAAGTGGAGGTATTTAAGAGGTTAGGGGAAATGTAAGTTCCTAACGGCCAGGTTCCCACCGTCTAGAGCTAGTAGATTCGGTGCTTAATGACTATTATTAGGTTGCTAAATGATCCCGGGTGACCTGCTCATCTTGGTGAGGAATCTAAGAACCATAGGCCATGACGAATCGACCAAAGGAGTCTGTTGATAATTAACCACTATATTGAATCTTGGTATCGGGAACCAATTCATATTTGTAGTCTTTATTAAGCTTCGTTTATCTATCTCTTTTCCCTAAATTCCTGGTGTGTGTAAGTAGAATAATAGCATTATATCAACGGATTATATCAACTTTGTCTTACCCATATATTATCAATATGTTATCTAATCATCTTAGTTCTTTCAAGGTCACAACTCTCTTGGGACGATACTCGGATTTACCTAAGGCTTTACTAAATCGGATCGGGTACTCTGCCCGTTAGTATGTGTCTATCCTAAGTTATCTAAGTTTTATAAATATTAAAAGCAGGATGAAATACCACATCAGCTTTTTGGCGCCGCTGCCGGGGAGCAGTTAATGAAAGATCTAAGGTATTTCATATTCACCTCATTAAGAGATTTGAGCACTTCCATAAGGTATGTTCTAAATCTCCCCTATTGCAATATTACATAATTAATATTCTGACGCTATTAGTTACGGCGTAATTACTTTATTGAGTTACGACGTAACCGTATTGCAATTTATTTAAATTATTATAAATTTTTTTTGACTAATTAGTTACGGCGTAACCTCCTTTTAGAGTTACGATGTAACCACTATAAAATCAGATATATAAAAATCTGACCTTTGATTAAAATTAATTACGGCGTAACCCTTATTAGGATTACGACGTAAATCTTTCCATAACCAATTAATATTCTAAAAAATATTAGTTACGGCGTATCTAATTAATCGAATTACGCCGTAACTATCGAGACGGTATAAAAACCTTACGGAATAAAAACTAGGTTTTACACATACTTTCACTGCCACACAAACAGTAAAATTTTCTCTCCGGAAATTTTTTCGAGCTTTCTTCATCGTTATCAATCTTCATGGTTGGTAAGATCTATCTTTACTCTTTTTGATTTGTTTCTTACAATTATTTCAATTAGGGTTATATTTTAATATTTTAGGGATCCTGCCTATTTGAATTGATTATTGATATTGGTTTGATTAATTGATAATTTTGATGATTTCCCCATATTATTCTGATTCGTGTCCTATCACTATGGTTCGATTTGGGTGTTTTGGCTTTATTTAAATGGGTTTTGGGTCAAACGCAAACTTAGTAGGCTAGGCGCGGTCCCTCAGCACTAATAAGTTAAAAATTTATCAAAACCTTTTACCTCTTGTAAAAAAATTGATGTTTCCGGCGTAATCTATTGCGTAATTGAAACATACGAGGTGCTGAGTTTCTGGGGAAGTTACGGCGTAACTGGGGTTTTAATTACGCCGTAACCAATATATCTGTAATTACGGCGTAGCTGTTTGTCATAACTACGCCGTATCCATTGAAATTTCCTAATTACGGCGTAACTATTGTTTTGGTTACGTCGTAACTTGACATCAGTAAGGTCTGCACTTACTGTTTCTTGTCTTATTTTCAGGTGCAAACAATCCCGCGAATTGGTTTAAATTCTTGGCACACCCTAATGCTGGTATTAGGCAATTGTGCGTGGAAGAATACGAGAAATTAAGGGGAAAGGATATCAGTAAACCCGAGGCGCTTGATTTTGAAGCATTTGGTACTTTGGCAAACGGTAAAGCTGGTAGGAGATTAAGGAAGTTTTGCAAGATTAAATTCACGTGTAATGTTGGGGAGTTCACGTGTAGTGCATGGTTGAGGCTATTCAGGATCACGGAGCCGGTCATTCCGGAGTACGTCCGTGAATTCCTTGCTAGTGTGGAATTCCGTACTGTTATTGGTGATGATGACACGGAGTCATAGTTTTCCAGCTTGGGGGCGTTTGGAGGAATTTGACTCTTAACCAGTTTACTATGAGAATGGGGTTGTACACCGAGGAGGATATGGAAATTGAGGCTTTTAAACGGTTCTATAACACATGCTGGAGAAGAAGGAATGAGTCCCAAGACCTTGCTGATTATTTCGACCAGATCGCTGTCACGGGTGGTTATGATCCTAAGAGCCCACCATCATACGTGATGGTGAGGAACCCTATCCGTCGATTGGTGCACCGCCTTCTTGCCTGCTCTATTCGAGCAAGGCACTCAACCAAAGAGAAGATGACCATGGATGATCTTTACCTAATGCAGGGAATGGAAGGGGGAACAACATTGATGTTCCTTTCTATTTGGCGAGATTTATGGCTGTGGGTGCTAAGGGGTTTTCCTCCAGGAGTCCTTTGTAGGGGGCTCATTTCATCGGGAGATTGGCTAGGAGTTTTGATCTTATGACCGATGCAGCTTTGGCCCAATTGACCCGTGGTAGGGATACTTATTTGATTGGCCTGCCTAAGCTAGTAGAGTTAGAGATTTGCATCCATGATGTTTATGGTGCGATTCAGCTAGCTGGGATTGCCCCGAGAAGGGAAGAAGGGGAAGCTAGTGGTGCAGGTAGTGAAGCTGAGGAAGCAGCCGAGGAGCAGGTGCCCAGGGGACAAAGAAGGGCACATGTGAATGTTGGGGAGAGGTTGCAGATCATTGATGAGAGGCTTGAGGGAATGTCATCCCACTTCAACGAGGATATTGAAAGCCTCGAAGTGGGTCTTTATGGTCTTAGTAACCAGTTTGAGGGTTTTTCAGGTACATTGGATTAGGTGCAGCAACTCCATCAGGATTTCTTTCATTGGAGTGCGGATCAGACTAGCCAGATGCTACATCATATGCATTTGAGCCACCCTAGGTGGGAAGGTCCGGAGTACGTGTATCATCCCAACATCCCAGATATCGGAGTCCAGGGAGGAGTGGCCTTCATGCAACCAGGCGCCACTCCTGGAAGCACTACGAGTACTCCATATGAGCCATCCCAATTCCACTCCATGGATCATGATCTTCCTGGGGAAGAGTGATTTCCCCATTTGATGAAACAATCTGAAACAATTTTAAAAACAATTTGAAACTCATGTCTGTAATAACTTAACTATGTGGATATTTGCTTGTTCTATTGTTAATTGTACCCGCCGGGTACAAAATTTTCCTGATATGTTGTGCAGGTTTTGGTTATGTGATGCAGTTACGACGTAACCTTATGATTAGTTACGCCGTAACCCCTGCTGCAGTAGGCAATTTTTGAAGCAACACAAATAGTTAAGGCCCGTCCCCGGAAACGATACGCATTAGCCACCCCATGACCCACCTTCAACCTTTAGTGAGACATATTGAGCAACCATTCGAGAGGGGAGTTTATTTCTTTCTTGATTAGTTTTCATTTCTATTTTATTTTTCCTTTTTTCGTACAAATGGAACTTTGTACACTTCAAGTGGGGAGATAGGAATATAAATGAAGTGTATGATTACTTAGCTTACTTGCCTTAATTTTCTAGTTGGTTTCAAAATTTTAAGCTTATTTGAAAATTTTTGTCATATTTTTTACCAATCTTGAATCACATAAAGCCGAGCACACTATAACCCTTATTGCCATTGGTGAGATTTAGCCTTTCCGTTTCCCCCATTTTACCCAAATCTACCATAAATTGAGTGTGCCGATAGTATTGTAAACTTTAGAACTTGGCTTTTACATCACTTCAAGTTAGCTTGGTGCATTTGGAAAAGGCGATTTGAAAAAGTAAATGTTTTAGGATTAAACCCAAAAAGCCCATATGTGTTCACTTGTGTGTGTATATCGATTAGTCGCATTGGCGTTTCGACCCCCGTGTTAACCCTTTTTGTTGCACTCACCTTTAGTGCAAGATACCCCTAGTTACACCCTTTTTGAACCTATCCTTTCATTTTCTAACCCTTATTTTCGTTTCAACCTTACACCTTAGCCTACCGTGTAGTTTTACCTTTTTACCTAGAAGCCATTGTTCACCCTAGTTTGAGGTTCAATTAAAGTTCCATGAAGCGTATCTCATCATCTACATCTCGCTAAAGATCGTCAGAGACCCCCAAGTAATCACCTTACGTTCAGTTCATGTTATACCCCTTTATCACGTATACCTTATCTTTATCACAAGTACCACACGAACCAAACACAAGATGTTATGCGTAGAATAAAGAAAGAAAAGATGAAGATTAAATGGTGACTTAAGATGTGTAACTCGTGTATATGTTTAGAGAGATAAAGGAAAGAAGATGAAAACAATAAGATGTTATATTGCTTCAAAGGAAAACACACACACACACACACTCTCAAGCACACCCCTCAAATGAGACTTTGAGGGGTTTATATAGTACAAGTAGAAGATGCCCTAATGGGCTTGGCATGGGCTCGATTGGATTGGATTGGACATGGATTGATATAAGGCTAGCTTAATCATAACTTCTAACCAATTAGCTTAGCCCAATCCACGAGCCCGTTGACTATTCTATCACGATATCTAACACGCGTTACAAAGTTCCTAATCGTGAATGACCATCACTTCTAATAAAAGCTATTAAGGCTAACAATCTCCCCCTAAGGGGTGGTCATTTAAAAGATGCTCCACTTGATAAGATCTTTACTTTCCTTGAGCTTGAACTTTGCGTGTAGATACAGAACAGTCTTGATTCTTCATTCCTTCATGCTTTGTGATCAGATAATGTGGTTGTCTGCCGTTGTCAACTTTGTTGGTTTGGTGTCTCCACGTCTTTCTCCACCATGCTCACACTTCTATTTGACTTTTGGTTACCAATGATGTAGTTCTCGAGCCTTTAACCTTTGTTGATCCTTTGACATTGACGAAGAATCATCTTTAACTTTGTGTTGCCTTTGATTTTTATGAGAACTATCATGTGTTGTTGGTATGAGCATGTGGAGAATCTGCACGATCAATCCGCTCCGGAGCTTCCATAAGAAGAATACATAAAAACAAGTTAGTAATAAGCGGATTCCGGCACTTACAAGTTTGAATTTCGATGGTGTTAACAGCATAGTGTGAAAACACGTCTCTAATTCTCACAAAGGCCGTTCCTGAACTGGAGTTCCACAAGTGAGATAACACGATATACCGAAGTACATCTACAGTTCAGATGAGTCGCTGAAGTACACCGAAGCATCACTCCACGACTGTAGACCGTTTGAGACACACTAAGCGTAATCCACGGGGAGTTACCAAAGTGACCTGCTATCAGGGCTGCTTGATGTTGACCCTGGCAGGAGTTTCCATTCAATCACTGAAGATCACAGATGTGAAACTTCTCATAAATGTTCTGGCAGATTGCTAAGATCTGCGTAGGACTCTAGAATATATCACTTGTGCCCTTATTGATGAACAACAAGCGATGACATGTCATGTGTTCCTATGAGATCTTTTGATGAATCTCGTGGCTCTAGACTCAATAGTGCATTTTGGTTTTCCTGAGCGGAGACTAGGGAGAGGGTCTCCTTCTTCAATACCAACGATCTCTAAGAGAAAATCAATAGATTATGTAGGGTTCCCAGTGAGAATGAAACAAATCCCTTTTGAGAGGAATTGAGTGGCTAGAAGGTTTAGTGCAGTGCGTTACTGGGTCCATGACGTCTTGGTCTTCAATACCAGTGTCATCTAGTGACAACCAGTAGCAGATGAATTGAACCCGGTTTCTGCCCTAAGGTTGAATATGGAGGGCTATTTCTTTTCACCCTTTCTTTTACTTTTCTTTTTAATTCTTCAACCCCTTCTTTCTCCTTTCTCACATTACTCCTTTTTTCAATCATTCCTAAGGACTTCTAGTTCTAAACTATTTGTGATGTCCTTGGGTAGATCCCTCCGGCTTTGGCGGATCATAGGACGGATTTCCTATCCTTAGTCACCTTATAACTCCATGACTGTCCTATTGTTGCCATAAAACCATTTTTCTTGAAAATCTCTCAAAGTGTTTATGATTGAAAACATGATTGGAACACTCTGAGAGTTTTATATTTTCAGAAACACTCCCCCTTCACATGTGCTTATAAGTTTTGACAGAAATCTTCACATAGAGGGTAGAGTTCGCACTTTTTGAATTGATCAACTTTAAATGAACAAGACCGGTTCGAGACACGTTTACATCACTAGAGAACTAGCTTGAAATTATTACCCGTCCTGGTCAAGTCCATAGAAAGTTTCTCGAAATGGTACATTTCCTGACTTTAATTTCTCGTCAATTCATTGGTTACGACTGAGTCGAGCTCTTTTGAGATTCAAACAACGATCATTAAACCTTTTTTTTATCACATTTTAATCACGTTTCTCCCCCTCAAAAATAGCATATCTATGATGTTTTTGAAACAAAACGATTAAAAGATATGTTTTTCGAAAAACATTTGGAGAGAAACTGATTTAGCATGAATTTTGGAACAATTTTGGTTTAATACTCCCCCTTAAAGAAAGCATATTTTCATACAAAAAATTTAGAATCAATTAAGGGTTTAGAGGGAGTTATCTTGGTACCAAATGTGAGATTTTGAAAAATCTTTTTGAAAAATTTCGAATCAATGGTACGCAAGATGAAGATTTTAAAAAATCTTTTGAAGATATTGAAGAAGAATTATCTTCATTTGTTTTAGGATAAGTGCTCGATATTTATGAAAATCGATTTTGCGTAGCACTTTCCTTTCTTTAAAGATCGGGTTGCAAGCGGAAATACTTACAAGCCATTATGTTTTTAGGAATAGTGCTTTGAAAAATATTTAAAACCTTTGATTTGGTTAGGCACTTTCCTTTCTTTGAAGCGCGGGTCCTGAACTGATGTGTTCAGAAGCCATTATTTTGAAGTCCGGGTTTCGTACTGAAGTATACGAAAGCCATTATTGAAGAAATTATGAGAAACGACATGTTTTGGAAAACAATTAAAGAACTCTCGCTCAAGCATCTGTACATACCCGTATCATTGTTGAATGACATTTCTAGAAACGTACAGAATATCGATTATACGAGAGACATGTCGTAGAAAAATATTTTTGGATTTTTTGTTGATTTTATATTGTTTTTGTATTTTGAAAATTTTCTATTTTTGTATTTTGTTTTTGTTGGTTTTATAAAAGAAATGGAAAATCAATATAGAAGATAGAAAGAATGATGAAGAAGAGTTTACAGAATTGGAACCCTCTGATGAGCTGGGTTCTGAGATATTTGAATCACCTGCAACCAAAGAAGAAGAGTTTTCACAAATAACAGTGTTAGAAGTACAAGATTCCTCACGGTGAGGGTGATCACTATCAACGGTTGTAGTGGTTTCTACTTCCTTATCCTGATGAGTTTCACTATTATCTGTGTTGGAGCAAGTATCAAAAATCTTTCCTGTTGGAATCCATCTAAGACCAACTTGGTTGAAAACTTTTCCCGTGGGAATCCACCTAAGGTAAGATATAGGAGTTGTTTTCTTATCAGATGCAGCGGAAGACTCATTTTTAGAAAAACTACGTCCTGAAGAGATCCACCTATTAGGTTTCCTGTTCATCTTGTCAACGGGTTTGTTTCTATTTGGTGTCTTAGTGGATTGTGCCTTGGCACGAGAATTATCTTTCTTGAGATATTGTGAGACACATGCATCATGATTAGCTGAAAAGACACATTTTTTACATGTAGTACAGACAAATTCAATATTCTTGTTTAAAACAGCAGCTTTAACTTTGTCACTACAGTCTTTTGGACATTGATTCTTGTTCGAAAAAGGCTTAGAATTCCTAGTGTTGTTTTCTAAGGGCATAGAATTTTCTTTTGCGCAACTACTCTTAGATGCAAGCCAATCCCTAGTCTTTTGTAGAGTGTTCCTATGTAATGGTTTACTACTACTAGCATTGCCTTGAAATCTCGTAGAATTCATCACCCTAGATGTTGCACCTAAAATTCCGTCTTTTCGAGTCTGTGCCTTTTTCCTAGCTTCTTCTAGATATTGATTGTTGACCATGTCGTTAGAACCGACAGATTCTTTAACTGGATTTTTGGTCACATTCCGGGTACTATTCCTAGAAATGCCAGGTGAAATAACTTTTGGTGTTTCAGCAACTGTTTTTTCTTTTTCAAAACCGTTGATAGTTCTCTTTTTAATAGGCAAAGTCTGTGGAGTGACTGTTTTTGACAAATCATTTTTCTCATTGACTTTTGGAGGAAACTGAGAAATAGACATTTTTGGTTTGAAAACCGGTTTGGGAACATTTGTTTTCTCCTTAGTCAATGGTTTTGCAAACTTAGTATATACAGCCTTTCCTTTTGGACTTTCCAGCTGAACTCTCAAAAGATCATTTTGCTCTTGCATGTCCTTGTAGGCACACTCATACGACAGTTTGTCATACTTGCATTCCTCGGATTTTCGATCAAGTTGTTTAAAATAGGACACGTTTTCTTTTTCAAGTTTTTCAAGAGCTTTTTCATATTTAGAAACAATTGTGGAGGTCTCATACTGGAGTCTTTCATGATCTTCAACAGAATATGTTTGTAAGATAATGGACATGATATCGGTAGTCATAACATCTTCGAAGAGAGAATCATTCAAATTTTCCAAAACTTTGATGTGTTCAATACTTTCATTAGCTTGCTTTACCAGGGATTTATGGTCCTTGACAAAGTCAGCTGTTTCTTTCAAAAACGCTTGTTCAAAATGAATTACCCTCGCACTGATGCCAGTTAACGGAGGTTCAATTTGAGTTTTAAAAAACTCTTTTGTTTCGTCATCATGACGAGTAAACCAGATGTTAGTTGTAATATTGGTTTTAGATTTGACAGTCTCTTGAATATACCCAATTCTAGTTTTAACGTCATCTAAAATGCTTCTGGCATCACTTGTGTTGAAAGGATTGTTTGAAGACATTTATTCGAGTTTCGAAAAGGATTTTGAGACAACTACAGGAGTTGCAACTGGTTTTGAAACTGGTTTTGAAACTGGTGTTGATACTTTGTTTGAAACACTTGGTGTGGTGGAAAACGTTGATTGTTCTTTTTGATTAACAAAAGTAATTCCATTAATTTTGTTCCATTTGTTATAATCAATCGGTTTAAGATCTGGATTCTTTTGTTTCATTTTTGATCTACTCTCCTCAAATAGTTCCAACGTTTCAAGAGAATCACGAACAATTATGGGTTCATGCAAAGGTTTTCCATTGTTCAACACATTCTGAGATTTCTGAGCTTTCTTGAGGAACGAAGAAGGGTTGTTACCAAGAGCCATTTTATGTGCAGTGTGAAAAATCGGATTTGCTTGATTAGAAAGCATCTTGTTTGTTTTAGCGGAATGACCCGTTGTAAGAAGCAAATTATCCAATTTTTTGATTGTTTCATTTTTATCCAGAATTTCATCAAGAAGAGAATCTTCTCGTTTTGAAAAATCAGCAATCAACTTTTTCTTCTCTTTTTCAAGATCAGAAAACAGTGCTTTTTGTTTAGAAAGTTGGTTGTTTAGATCAGAAATTTCCTTGTTTAAAGATTTTATTTTCAAATTCAGATTCACATCAAGTGTGTCATACTTGAGTTGCAATTGTTTTTCTCTTAAAACAGAATCTCGATAACCAATTTCTAATTCGGACATTTTGTTTGAATGAAATTCATAGGCTTTGGCATGCTCCTTGTAGCTCTCAAGCTCAGCGGTCAATTTCTTATTCGCGGCCTTAACTTCGCGATTGACCTTACTCACTTTTTCAATTTCAATGCCACATTTATTGATTAATGATTCAAAATAAGCACGTGTTTCCTCATCAGTCTCAGTATTTTGTGCCACACAGCCTCCACTAGGATCCACATATGGAGTTTCAGAGTTAGTATTGCTACAACTCGGATTGTCCAGGTATGTATCATAAGTAGGTGCTGGCGTCACAGAATGTTGTTCGTCATGAGTAAACACATCACATATGACATTGTTATAGCATGGATCAATGATTGGTACCTTAGATACTGCATTTGCATCATAGACAGGAGGTGCGTCAGAGTCAGTGTCGTACTTAGTCTCCTGAAGATTTGCCATGAAGACGCAGTTTGCATTGATGTCCTCTCGGTCTTCCAAATCATCCATAATAGCGAAAAAGTCATGTTCCTCAGCACTCAACTGCATTCCAGATTCTGCCTTTTGTGCTAACAGCATAGCTTTCTGAAGATACGCAAAATCCTTCTTTTTCGGCTTAGTAGGACAATTCCTTGCCATGTGACCCACTCCTTGACAGTTATAACACTTAATCTGATTACCCTGATTTACATTTCCATAATTCCCAACGACTGGAGCTGCAACATTGCCATTCTGATTACCTACTGCTCTATTCCCAACATTCTGTCCCATCTGATTTCCAACATACTGACCTGACATATTACCCTGATACGGAACCGCCTGATTACCCATGCGACTGCTAAATGCTTTATCCAATAAAGAAAATACCTGCAGCAAAGCATTTTCTTGTTCAGTTTCAGGATCAGTGATTCCTTGTTCCTGGTATTGTGGATACGGTTGTTGAATGACTTGTTGTTCTGGTGGATAGAATTGTTGTTGTGGTTGTTGAGTGTATTGCTGCAAGTTGTTGTTGGAAGATGATGAAGCTTGTTGTTGTGTATTCACTGTAGTTTGAGTCTTAGCAATAAGTGCCAATGGATCATGATTCTTTGCCAATCTTTCTTTCCTGACTTCATTCGCTTCAGCTTGGTTTTGTTTCAGAAAATCGTTTGTTGATCAAAGTTCACCTGATGTAAGTCTTTTGTTTGGTTAACAATAGTGACATATCGTCCCCATTCTTCTGGAAGATTATTCAGGAACTTGATGTTTTGAATGATTGTTCTGGGTGCCAACTTGTTTCTGATAAGCTCATTTATCAAAGTGCAAAACCTTCCATAGTAGGATTCAATGGATTCTCCTGGTGTAGATGTAAACTTTTCCCATTCAGTTAGCAGCTTGTTCTCCATGTCTTGTTTACCAATTTTTGTTCCATAACATAGTCATCTAACACATTCCCACATATCGAAAGCAGTTTCACAACTGTCTACAGCAGCAAAAATGTCTATTGGTAAACCCAGTTGGACAATATGAATTGCCATGTCATCTGCATTGACTTGTTTCTGATCCTCTTCAGTGTATTCTGATTCAGTTTGAAGATGAGAGGATGGTGGGACGGGAGGTGTTGCATCTGCATTTCCAGGTACATGAACTTGTCGAGGCTGGAAGGGTCCATCCTGAATGGATTTAATCATGAGTTTCCCATTAGGTTTGGTCTTGATGTAGCGGAGCAATCGACTTGTCCATTGAAGATAACCACCTTTTGCCAACATAGGAGGACGGTTTTCGGTACCGGCTGCATGAATGTCTTGTTGAGTTGCCATTGATGAAGGTATGATCTGATAAAGTTGATGTAGGATCGATTCAACGATAAAAGAGTTGTGGTTGATGAAGATTAAGCTTGGTTGAGGTGTTTCTGAAAGTCGTACTCGTAACCTGGGTTCTTAAAAAAATTTCGCCCAAAATTTGAAATTCACTATAAAAATCAATTCTAAGGTCGTATGAAAAATTTGAGTTATGACAATTTTGACGCTAAATTTGACCCGAAAAAATTGAATTTAGGCCCAAAAATTTGAATTTTTGACCAAAATTTTCACAGTTAAACCAAAATTTGAATCTCGCGTAAAAATTGAACGTTTAGTCTCCTCAATTTTTTTTTTTTTTTTTTTAAATTCTTATGCGTAGAAAGAGCTTAGGCGTAGAAACAGAAGTTACGAGTAGAGTTGGTGCTTATGCGTAGGATCTTATGCGTAGGATCTTAGGCGTAGGATTTTAGGCGTAGGAAATTCTTATGTGTAAACAGTATCTTACGCGTAACCTTAAGCTTATGCGTAGACAAAAAGTTACTCGTAAACCTTACGCGTAATTGTGAAGTTATGCGTAGAGTTACTCGTAAGCTTTTAGCTTATGCGTAAACTATGGTTAAGAACCAAAAATCCTTTACACTGTCACAGCGTAAGGGATATCCAAAAGTAGAAGTGTTCCACAAACTTATCCAAGTGAGGGAAGCACTGAGTCACCGTTTAAGCTCGAAGAATCTGCACCAAAAAGTTATGAGTAGAACCTTATGCGTAGTTGACTTTCTTACGCGTAGAACTAGGGTTTTGACTTACTCGTAAAAAATTTCCAATGATTCAAACAATTTCGCTTGCACAGATATCCTTAAAAACACTCGAATAACCCAAAAATGTTGACCTTTTTCACCCAAAGTGCCTAGAAAAGTTACGAGTAGAAATGACCAACGAACCAAAAACGAGTTTAAAACTGAACCAAAACGCGTAAAGCTTCGAACTTTTTGCAAAAAACAGAAACTTTAGCACCAAATAAACCTTAAACCACAAGAATCTTGAATTTTTAAGTGCAAAAATTAAAGCTTTAAGCGTGACAACTTTTATAACGAAGCTACGTGTAAAGTTCCAACCTTCAAAACAAACACAAACACTCCTAAACCATTGTTAGGCGATTGATACCAATTGTTATACCCCTTTATCACGTATACCTTATCTTTATCACAAGTACCACACGAACCAAACACAAGATGTTATGCGTAGAATAAAGAAAGAAAAGATAAAGATTAGATGGTGACTTAAGATGTGTAACTCGTGTATATGTTTAGAGAGATAAAGGAAAGAAGATGAAAACAATAAGATGTTATATTGCTTCAAAGGAAAACACACACACACACACACACTCTCAAGCACACCCCTCATATGAGACTTTGAGGGGTTTATATAGTACAAGTAGAAGATGCCCTAATGGGCTTGGCATGGGCTCGATTGGATTGGATTGGACATGGATTGATATAAGGCTAGCTTAATCATAACTTCTAACCAATTAGCTTAGCCCAATCCACGAGCCCGTTGACTATTCTATCACGATATCTAACACGCGTTACAAAGTTCCTAATCGTGAATGACCATCACTTCTAATAAAAACTATTAAGGCTAACAGTTCAAGTGGGGGGGGAAATATATCATTGCATCTAAAGCATATTGTTGCATTTATGCAAAAAAAAAAATGAAGTATGATTGTTAATAGTGCGAAAAATTATAAGCACTACATGAAGAAATTGGCATGGAGAATAATCTTCTAAATCACATTCAAGGGTTGGAAGAATTAGTTCAAGAATAAATAATGGTGGATTCCGGAGGCATGTTCTAACCATATGAAGACAAACCTTGAATTATTGGTTGGACGATGGTAATTTTAAGCTAAAACTATTTGTTTTCTTTTTTCCTTTACACCCATTAAATATCCCATGCCTATCCTTACCCTTTTTGTCATGAAGCGTGTCTAGGTGATGCAGCGAGCAATCCTTGATGTCTTGGCCATGGATTTGGTCATGTATCATTGATTTTGTCCATTTCGCCGTGACACGTTAGTAATGACACCATCTCTTAAGCCTATGAAACTCAACCCAACATTGCTTTCTAAAATTTGTCTTAACCTTAGCTATAGTGGTGGAGTTATGTGTAATTGCCAAGCTTATGATAGAATACTTACTATGTCCGTGCAATTGAGTGATCACCCGAAATTAACACTTAGAATAGGATGAGTGAGAGTGTTTTCATTCCCATTTCGTGAGGTGTTCGGATCTTATTAATATTCTAGCATGGAAATTAAAACTGCGCATTCTTCAAAGATGTGTCTTTTGCAGTCTAAATTGGTCTACTTGAGGGCAAGTAGAGTTTAAGTGGGGGGATATTTGATAACATCAAATAGTCCTGAGTTTCTAAGCGTTAACTTCCCCCTTTATCATCACATTTTGAGTTAATTATTAGTGAAAACATCCTTATTCCTTATAATTCATTTCAGGACGCATTCGAAGTAAGGAAGCTGCAATTGGACGTTTTCAAGCCCTATTGATTGAATTGTCTCTTAATTACGGCGTAACCAAGTGATGAAGTTATGACGCAACTAAAGATTACGAAGGCTACGGCGTAACCCTCAGCTCAGGTTACGCCGTAACTACTGATATATACTAAATCAACAAAGACTACGGCGTAGCTCTCAGCTTAGGCTACGCCGTAACTATGATTTGCACTGGATTACACAAGCTACGGCGTAACCCCAACAAAGGTTACGCCGTAACCGATGGATAAGCACAAATGATTGAAGGAAGTTACGGCGTAACTACCTAATAAGGTTACACCATAACTATTTTGAAGCCTATAAATAGTCAATGGTTTCATAAGTATTTGATATCTCTCATTTCCCAAACCTTCTAGGGTTTGGGGAGATCAAAACACAGAAGAAGAAGCATGGTTTAGTAACATGAATAACGAAGTCCTCGTCTACGATTTCCTTTGTATTCGAGTTTGGATTCTAGATCTTATATTATGAATTCATGTCATTAATTAAAGTTTGCTTTTATGTTATTGTTATTCTCTATAATTCTTTATAGACATTTGCTAGTCTTTTCATAGATCTCTAGCCTTGGTAGTATTATAAGCTTGGTAGTACCTACAGGGCTGGGAGATGTGACCAACTGACCCCAGTCTGATAGATAGCGAAGTATGGGAGGAATTGGCAATAGTACGACCACTCTTCGTGTGCGAATTGACCAAATGATCACTTATCAAGTGGAGGTATTTAAGATGTTAGGTGGAATGTAAGTTCCTAACGGCCGGGTTCCCACCGTCTAGATCTAGTATATTTGGTGCTTAATGACTGCTATTAGGTTGCCGAATGATCCCGGGTGACCTGCTCATCTTGGTGAGGAATCTAAGAACCATAGGCCATGACGAATCGACCAATGGAGTCTGGTGATAATTAACCACTATATTGAATCTTGGTATCGGGAACCAATTCATATTTGTAGTCTTTATTAAGCTTCGTTTATCTATCTCTTTTCCCTAAATTTCTGGTGTCTGTGTAAGTAGAATAATAGCAAATCTATGGATTATATCAACTTTATCTTACCCATATATTATCAATATGTTATCTAATCATCTTAGTTCTTTCAAGGTCACAGCTCTCTTGGGACGATACTCGGATTTACCTAAGGCTTTACTACATCTGATCGGGTACTCTGCCCGTTAGTATGTGTCTATCCTAAGTTATCTAAGTTTTATAAATATTAAAAGCAGGATGAAATAGCACATCAGATACCTCCGTAGAGTGGAATCCAACTTTTATTTTTGAAACATAACGTTCCGTCCGATCTTTTCACAAATCCATTCTCATTCTCCGGCATGCCATAAATCTTCTCATTCGGCCTATTTTCTTTGTTAATACAAATAAGCCGTGAAAACGTTTATTTATATTTTACGATCTTCTAATGTTTTGTCGATAACAAAAGTAAGATCATTTTAAGGAAACAAATAAAATACGTAAACGGTTTGAACTAATAGTTTTCTAACACACTTACACTTTCACATAAAACACTAAAACAAGTATAAGTGATTTTATGATTTAGATACATATGTACAACAACTAGTGTTTACATATTGGGTTAAACATATACTTAAACTAAGTATACTAAAATGGGTAAAAACTAAGTGTATGCTAAATTGGGTAAATACAAGTATATACTAAAAGGGTAAATACTAGCAAATGGTTTTGACCCATAACCCATGGTTTTATATATACCACTTAACCAAGTTCATTGTATCCTTAAGATACATTGTATCCAGAAAGAAAACCATGGATCAACCCATAACCCATGACCCATGACCCTTAACCAAAAATACCCATGGGCAAAGAGGAGCGGACCACGGATCCCTAGCTTTGTGCTAGCCGGATCCCTTGTGGTAGGGATCCGTGGGATCCGGGGAAACATAAGAGAATTTCCTCTATAAATAGAGAGCCATTTCTTCCTCTCTATGTGTGCTTTTTACATAAACTTCCCCAAAGTATTCTAACCCTCTAACCTCATATCTAAGTGATCTATGTAGTTTGTCTTTTGTTTTTGTGTGATCTACTAGGTTCCTCCTAAAGGAAAGATCACCACCTCTTGAAGATGTGCAAGCTCAAAGTCCATGAGTTGCCATGCTTCGTCATCATCAAGACTACTAAGGTTATCTTGTTGATAGTTCTTCCTTTCTCCATAGATGTTGGGTTGAAGGCATTAGTGAAGAATGTCGTAAGTGTCAAGATGAAAGCATTAGTGAAAGGTGCTCATCATTCGTGTCAAAGCATTAGTGAAGGATGCTAAAGGTGTCAAGACGAAGGCATTAGTGAAGGGTGCCAAGCGTTGTGTCAAAGGCATTAGTGAAGGATGCCAAAGAATCAAATCAAGTAGCATTTGGGAAGAATGCCTAGGTCGTATAATCGATGAGGTGCATCGTTATACATATATGTATTTGCTTATATACAAGGATGGTGATATCCTTGATGGTGTTGTAACAAGGAGTAGATCTCCTTGAGATTAGGTGTTGTGTCGTGAAGGTGTAGTTCACCTAAGGTGTGAAAGAACTAGGTACTTAGCCTAGTACCTAATAAAGGGTAGGCGACGTTGTGAAGGATTAGTTCTCCTAAGGTGTGAAAGAACTCGGTGGTTAGCCTAGCACCGTATAAAGGGTAGGCGACGTTGTGTTAGGTGTGGTTCGCCTTGGTGTGAAAGAACTCGGTATTTAGCTTTGTACCGGAAAAAGGTTAAGCAACGTTGTGAAGGCTTCTCCACCATAAGGAGATTGGTGTAGTGTTTACGAACTCTCGAGTAGGTGACTCGGGGAGTGGAGTAGGGCAAGGAAGGTGTCCTTGTAGCCGAACCACTATAAATACTTGTGTCGTGGTGATGTGCTTCTTACTCTTTATCTTTCATTACACGTTTATATATCTATCTATAAACGTCCAACATAAACAATCAAATAGATTGACATAAGTCGATCTAAATATTTAAAAGGAAGTTTTAAATTGGTAAAACTATTCAACCCCCCTTCTAGTTTTCCACAATTGGCATCAGAGCTTCGTTACTAAGTTTCTTAGAGTATGTTGTACTTTAAAAACTTGATACGATCCATGTATGTTTGAAAACTACAAAGAAGGATTATTTTTTTCATATTTTAAAAATCACCATTTTGTTTATTGTTGGACAATGATAGAATGCTCTAACATTTTTTTTAAAGCATTATCCATACTTGGATTTGGAACTACCAAGATGATCATGTAGAATTTATCTAAATAGTTCTTCTCGCAAAAAGAATGTTTAAGTATCCTTACAACATTAATCTGGAGATTCCAAGAAACATCTAAATATTTCTTTTCTTTAAAAGAATATTTGGCAAAGGTATGATCTTTAATTACTTACCTTTATTTGTTATTATTAGTATCCTGATTTCATGACTTAGTAGTAATGATTCTAGTAATTATTCTTTTATAGTAATTTTCTATTTAGTTCTCTCCGCCTTTTAGACTTTATTACCAACCCATAATAATATCTAGTTATATGATAACATCAATCATTATTCATCACAAAAGATTTATTGATATTTCATGCATATCAATAAATATCCATGTGAAACTCCTTATGTTATAATAAAATGGGATTTTATTATAATGTTTGAAAAGCTTCCTAAGAATTACGACTAATTCTTAAAAAGGGAACCTTGTCTAATAGGAATAGCATTAAATCATCAAAACCTCAAACCACAAGTTTTAGAACATTAACACCAAAACACTAGGTATCTTAGAACTCCCAAACCAAAGTTAACAAAGAATTTCTTGAGCTGACTTTTACTGTCATGCCGGATCCCTAAGTTTATACTAGACGGATCCCAAATGAGAGGGATCCGCGGGATCCGTGAAACAGAAGACAGTATAAGCTAAAAATGATCACTGTGGATGTTCCACCATTACTCATTTCACAGACTCATGAACAAAGACTCAGTTACTGTTCATAGGAGCTAATTGATCATTTTTCTCAAGCCTAACAATCACGTGTGTAAGTTTAATCTTCACTACATTGTTAATCTAATTCCTTGATTCTTAGAATTACAATTACTTCATCTTTAAGAGTTGGGTTCAAATGGGTTTTCCATAATTTGTCATCACATTGTTTTCTAAGATAATCTAAATCAAAGATTTAACATTGTTAATACAAATTAAACACATTTCTTGAACCCAACAAAGATGATGAGAGCAAAATTGTGATGAAACCCTCTAGGTTACTATTCACCATTAACACCACATTGTGGTTACATTGTTTAGGAACATCATGCCAAGCAACAAGCAACAAGATTACCAAGACACCACTCACTACATTCCCATGTACCATAGGAAAAATGGATTAAATCCGGACGATAGGAAAGCTTTAAAGTTACTTGAAAGGAGACTCTTTCATGAAGGTAGAGTTGTTGATCCATCATTTCTTGCAAATACCGACATGAGGGAAGTATTTGGAACTATTGGGTTTGATTTTTTATTGGATATAAACGAGGAAATTTGCCCGGTCTTTGTGCTTGAGTTTTACAAGACTATGGGTATAATTAGAAATGATGATGGGTCCATCTCAATTGAATTTACCATAAATGGACATAAGTACACTCTTTCACTTGTGGAGCTTGGAAGAATTCTAGGGGTTACATATGATGGCGTTTGTATGTACTCAAATGAATGGTCTTTGGAACAACTACACACAATGGTTGATCACCATGATATCTACCACACTTTGATCCCGGAAGCAACCACGGTGAGGGACACCGTGTTTATGCCAAGAGCATCACCATCAAGAGTCACAAGAAAGTCAAAAGTGATCTATAGGGATCCTTTTCAAATGGAGCTTTCGGAAATGTATGGGTTATATAAAAAATGGGAAGTTGTGATAAGAGAAAATGTGGTATGTCTAGTAGGAAACAAGGATCACCCCAACGCTTGCCTAAGCTTCATGATATATTGTCTAGTGACCAATACTAGATTCAACCTTGCTTACTACATGGTCAAAAGAATGGCAAGTGTGAGAAGCATGGACAAGATGGTACTCCCTTATGCAATGCTTCTAACCCGTCTTGCAAAATTCATCTTTGCATTAGATCCTTCCCCACAATCCCTTGATCATAACTTTTGCAATAAGGTCATGGTTCAACTAACCGAGGGTAGAACAACAAGGTTCATGGTAGAAGGCAAGAGGCCACATCCACCCACGGATTCCTCGGACGAAAGAGAGAGGCAAGAAGAAGGTGAAGGTGAAGGGAGTAGTAGCAACCCACTTGAGAATATTGATCTTGACCCTTTGGACTACATTAACCAATTGCCAAACATCCCCAATGAATCGCCCGAATGGCAACAAACCAAGAGAATCTTCAAATGCTTCGCCAATTTCTTGAGGAAGAAGAAGTGAAGAAAGGTAAAATCCTAAGGCTTAAGTGTTTGATGAACAATTTCAAAACAATGGTTTGTAAACAATCTTAACTATGCTTGTAGTATGTAGGTATTGCCATATCTTGGCACTAAACATTCTAACTTAGGTATTTGAAAATGAGATTTTACGACCTCTTGGTATGGTCGTTGTCACTCATTCTAGGAACTTCAGTGTTTCCCACTTTGATACAAGTTATATTAGTTGTGTTCTTACACTTAGTCCCCTTAGAAACAACTAAGAAATGCATTCACTATAATATGCATAGTTTCACATTTCCTGTAAGCCTTCTGATCTGCAGATTGGCGGATCCCAGATTTTCAACTAGCCGGATCCCTCCCATAAGGGAACCGTGGGATCCGTATACAACTGATGTGCAAAACAGATTTAGCTTCATCAAAATAGTCCACTAGAACACTTCAAACTAGTCTAACATGATACCCTAGAACCAACTAAGTCTTCCGCTAATAGTTTAAAACCTCACTCTCATCCATGGCTTATCTAGGATACATTTTCGAAATATTTCGTTTGGTTATCAACTAGTCAAAACTCACCATAATTCCGCTCCAACACTCACACATTATCCATCACATTTGATAGCACTTAGTTTGGTATATCCTTCAATTTTAGCAAATTGATCTCAATCTTCTTTGACTCAAAATTAGAGCCAAAAATAAGTTTTTTTTTTATTTCTTTTATAAATTTATTCTAGGACATCATCTGACTTTTAGGACTTAGTATCATCATTTTTCTCACAACATATTGAAAGGAAACCTTGACAAATAAATAGTTAGATTACCCAAGGTAAGTGCTCTTAGTCTAACCATCATTATGCACCATTACTTATTATGGTTGAGAATTTGAGATATCCAAACAGCTGAAAACTTCAAATTTAAGTCAAAACCTCGAAATCCATTAATGATAAACCTTACAAAGGCATGATGACTTCACTTAAAACCTGTCTGATAGCCGGATCCCTGGTCTATAACCAGGCGGATCCCTACTGAGAGGGATCCGCGGGATCCGTACGTGCAGAAAGAATAAGGTTAGCCTCCTTAATTCAAATTCAAGTTACCTTTTTCTCTAACCACCTTTAAGCATTCATTAATTACCCTCCTAGAGCTGATCAAAATCTCAAGAGCATGCTTAATCCTCTAAGTGGTCAAGGATTTAATTTCCTATTTCAAATTTTCCTTTATAACCAAACAAACCTTAGGACTTAGTCACCACTCTTAATCACATCTCAAAAATCAAAAATTTGAAGCTCACATTAGCACCTTCATCACCATGACTAAAGCCCTTAGCAACAACTCCTCAAACATAGGATCATCCAAAAGAAAGGGCCAAATGATCCATGAAATTTCATCCACCGAAACATCCCCTATTAGAGATAATGACTCTAGAATCCCACCTCATCAAACCCATCCAATAAAAGCTAAGAGAACCGCAAGGATTAGCATCAAATCCTTCCAACTAGAAAAGGGATCATCTAGTTCCAAACCTAACATGGATAGTTCTAGCAAGCCATCAAAACCTTCATTCATTGAGAACGGACTACACTCATTGAATGAGCATCTTCTGCATCCAAACATATATTCATTGTTTCATTCATCACCAAGAACCTCCCATTCATCAACCTTTTCATTGAATCGGGAACCACCTACAACACCAACTAGCCCATCATAGGAGACAAGGAACAACCTTGATCATATGGAAGAAGTTCCATTACCACCCCCATTTTTAGAACCTCTCCCTACTTCTCAAAATGAAGACCCTCAAACACACATTGAGCCCCCTCAAAACATCCTTTCTCCTTCGGGGCCAAACCAAGACAATACTTGCCCAAATTGTCTAAAAACTCAAGGACTTGTTCAAGAAGTACGAAATGAGATATATTTCATGTTCAATCATCTTCTTGCAAAGTTGGATCAATTCAACAAGTCCACCCATCCCTAGACTTAAGCACATTGTCACATTCTAAATCCCGAAATGAGATTAGTATTAGTAGTACTTATATGACTAAAGTTCATTCTCTTAGTTTTTAGAGATTTGGTTGTGTATCTCTTGTTTTATTGAATGAATACTTATATGCTATGATTATTATGTGTGTTGTGCTTGTTATATTGTACATATATCTCATTCCCTCAAATAGCACTCCTTGACATTTCTTCACTGCTGAAGAAACTGTAACAGATAGCCGGATCCCTTCCAGATAACTAGACGGATCCCTCCTTGAAGGGAACCGTGGGATCCGTGGTACAGAAGCACAAATTTCTACTAACTTGAGTCTCTTTTGCAGGAAATTATGCACTATACTCTTGTTTTTTCTAACCTTTGTTTTGTAGTTATTCAAAATACACATGAAGATATTGAAACCATAAAGCTAGGGGGAGCTTTGTGTCAAATGACATTGCAAAATCATTTGCAAACTTAATCTTATTTTGGGTTACACTTCATGACACCCCGTTGCAACATTGCAATATTTAAGGGGGAGCACGTTCTCGTCACTTAGACGAACCATTTGCAAACTTAATTGCAAACACAATTAGTTTATTTTACGTTATGTCCTTGACGCCCTTTCAAAGGGATGGACTCGTCAAGGGGGAGTTAAGACGAGTACCATTCCCGTCACTTGCTCTCTTTACATTTTTTACATTTTTATTTCTCTTATAAAAATTGTGTTAGTTTCTTTTAACACTTTTTGTTTCGACAAAAAGGGGGAGAAGAAAGTAAAAACTACAAATTCAAACTTTTACGAATTTTAGATTTTTCCTTAAAATAATTTTATGTTTTGTCATCAACAAAAACGGGGAGATTGTTAATACAAATAAGCCGTGAAAACGTTTATTTATATTTTACGATCTTCTAATGTTTTGTCGATAACAAAAGTAAGATCATTTTAAGGAAACAAATAAAATACGTAAACGGTTTGAACTAATAGTTTTCTAACACACTTACACTTTCACATAAAACACTAAAACAAGTATAAGTGATTTTATGATTTAGATACATATGTACAACAACTAGTGTTTACATATTGGGTTAAACATATACTTAAACTAAGTATACTAAAATGGGTAAAAACTAAGTGTATGCTAAATTGGGTAAATACAAGTATATACTAAAAGGGTAAATACTAGCAAATGGTTTTAACCCGTAACCCATGGTTTTATATATACCACTTAACCAAGTTCATTGTATCCTTAAGATACATTGTATCTAGAAAGAAAACCATGGATCAACCCATAACCCATGACCCTTAACCAAAAATACCCATGGGCAAAGAGGAGCGGACCACGGATCCCTAGCTTTGTGCTAGCCGGATCCCTTGTGGTAGGGATCCGTGGGATCCGGGGAAATAAAAGAGAATTTCCTCTATAAATAGAGAGCCATTTCTTCCTCTCTATGTGTGCTTTTTACATAAACTTCCCCAAAGTATTCTAACCCTCTAACCTCAGATCTAAGTGATCTATGTAGTTTGTCTTTTGTTTTTGTGTGATCTACTAGGTTCCTCCTAAAGGAAAGATCACCACCTCTTGAAGACATGCAAGCTCAAAGTCCATGAGTTGCCATGCTTCGTCATCATCAAGACTACTAAGGTTATCTTGTTGATAGTTCTTCCTTTCTCCATAGATGTTGGGTTGAAGGCATTAGTGAAGAATGCCGTAAGTGTCAAGATGAAAGCATTAGTGAAAGGTGCTCATCATTCGTGTCAAAGCATTAGTGAAGGATGCTAAAGGTGTCAAGACGAAGGCATTAGTGAAGGGTGCCAAGCGTTGTGTCAAAGGCATTAGTGAAGGATGCCAAAGAATCAAATCAAGTAGCATTTGGGAAGAATGCCTAGGTCGTATAATCGATGAGGTGCATCGTTATACATATATGTATTTGCTTATATACAAGGATGGTGATATCCTTGATGGTGTTGTAACAAGGAGTATATCTCCTTGAGATTAGGTGTTGTGTCGTGAAGGTGTAGTTCACCTAAGGTGTGAAAGAACTAGGTACTTAGCCTAGTACCTAATAAAGGGTAGGCGACGTTGTGAAGGATTAGTTCTCCTAAGGTGTGAAAGAACTCGGTGGTTAGCCTAGCACCGTATAAAGGGTAGGCGACGTTGTGTTAGGTGTGGTTCGCCTTGGTGTGAAAGAACTTGGTATTTAGCTTTGTACCGGAAAAAGGTTAAGCGACGTTGTGAAGGCTTCTCCGCCATAAGGAGATTGGTGTAGTGTTTACGAACTCTCGAGTAGGTGACTAGGGGAGTGGAGTAGGGCAAGGAAGGTGTCCTTGTAGCCGAACCACTATAAATACTTGTGTCGTGGTGATGTGCTTCTTACTCTTTATCTTTCATTACACGTTTATATATCTATCTATCAACGTCCAACATAAACAATCAAATAGATTGACATAAGTCGATCTAAATATTTAAAAGGAAGTTTTAAATTGGTAAAACTATTCAACCCCCCCCCCCCTTCTAGTTTTCCGCATTCTTCTTTAAGTGCTTCGATCTGAGCTTCAAGAATTTTCGATGGTTGGGGTGAATTGATTACCATACCCAATGATCTCACTCTAAGTGGCTTAGGGGGATCTTTTCTGCTCAAGGCGTCGGCAACAACGTTCGCCTTTCCAGGACGGTAACGAATCTTGCAGTCATAATCACTAAGCAATTCTAGCCAGCGACGTTGATGCATATTCAGTTCTTTTTCATCTAAGATGTGTTGAAGACTTTTTTGATTAGTGTACACTATGCACTTGGTTCCGTACAAATAATGTCTCCATAACTTGAGTGCAAATACCACAACGCCAAGTTCTAGATCGTGAGTAGTATAATTCTTCTCATGAGTTTTGAGTTGTCGTGATGCGTAAGCAATCACTTTGTTCTTTTGCATGAGAACTGCGCCTAAACCCATGTGTGAAGCATCGCAATATAATACAAAATCTTTGGCTCCTTCCGGTAGTGCCAAGATGGGTGCTTCGCAAAGCTTGTACTTTAGGAGTTGAAAAGCTGATTCTTAATCGTCTCCCCATTCGAATTTCTTCATTTTCTGGGTTAACTCGGTCAATGGTTTGGCTATCTTCGAGAAACCTTCGATGAATCTTCGGTAATAACCTGCAAGTCCTAAGAATTGACGGATTTCAGTGGGGTTGGTGGGTACTGGCCAATTCTTTACGGATTCGATCTTTGCTGGATCCACATGGATTCCTTCACTGTCGATCACATGACCAAGAAATTGGACTGTCTCAATCCAAAAATCACATTTAGAAAACTTTGCTTATAATTCTTCATTCTTGAGTAAGTTCAGGACAGTTCTCAGATGTTTCGCATGTTCTTCTTTATCACGAGAGTAGATAAGAATATCGTCAATGAACACAATGACGAATTTATCCAGATATGGTTTGCAGACTTTATTCATGAGGTCCATGAATATAGCAGGTGCATTAGTTAAACCGAATGGCATTACTTGGAATTCATAATGGCCATATCGAGTTCTAAACGCGTTCTTGGGTATATCTTCTTCTTTTACCCGTAACTGGTGATATCCAGATCTTAAGTCAATCTTCGAGTATACACTTGAGCCTTGTAACTGATCAAACAGATCATCGATTCTTGGTAAGGGATAGCGGTTCTTGATCGTGAGTTTGTTCAATTCTCTATAATCGATACACATCCGAAATTATCCATATTTCTTCTTAACGAATAAAACTGGTGCTCCCCAGGGTGAGGAACTTGGTCTAATGAATCCCTTTCAGTTAGCTCTTCTAGTTGTTTGGACAATTCTTGCATTTTTGAGGGTGCTAAACGGTACGGTGCTCATGCTACGGGAGTAGCTCCAGGAATAAGATCGATTTGAAATTCGACTTGTCGAGTAGGTGGGAGTCCAGGCAAATCTTCTGGAAACACCTCAAGAAATTCTTTGACTATAGGTACATCCTCTAGTCGTTTCTCTTCCGGCTTTTTTTCCGTTACTTGAGCTAAGAAGGCATAACATCCTTTCTCCATGTACTTTATCGATTTTGCACATGATATGATACTTAAGTACTTTCTACTTTGATCTCCTTGGATGACCAAGTTTCACCGTTGATCGGGATATGAACGGTTTTCTCGTCGCAAACAATCCTAGCACGGTGTTTGGACAACCAATCCATGCCAATTACGACATCGAAACTACCAAGTTTGATTGGCAAAAGATCTATGAGGAATGAGTGATCTTGTAAAAGAATAGGGCAATTACGGACTACGGTGTTGGTTCCTATTATCTTTTCATCGGCAAGCTCTATCTCATAAGTTGTATCTAAGGCGATTGGGGATATTTCAAGTAATGGTGCAAAAGCAGTAGATACAAAACTCTTATCGGCTCCAGAGTCAAACAAGATTTTTGCAGAATGATTGTTAAGAGAATACGTACCCGTCACAACATCAGGGTTCAACGGCACATCTCCATCTCCTAGCACGTACGCTCGTGTACGCGCATTCTTGGTTTGAGCTGCATTCAACTTTGGGCATTGGCTCTTGAAATGACTTTTTTCTCCACATCCATAACAATTCATGTTTGCCACAGTGTTTCCCCATCCAGGGTTTCGGCAATGCTTTCCTTAATGACCTACCTTGTTGCACTTGTCACACTTCACAGTACATGGTCCAGAATGGTACACTGGGGATGTGGTCATACATACCCTTTTCCAGCAGTGGGTGCAACATAAGCCCTTGAGGCTTCTTGTCTTTGGTTTTGCCGATTATGATGATGGTTTCTGTTGCGGTGATACTGGTTGTTGTTCCAATTTTTGTTGTTGGACTGATGGTGGTTGGAATTTGAGCTTTTTCGATCATCAAGCTTTCTTTTGTTGTCACTTGAGCCTTGTGCATTTGCAAGCTTCAATATCGGTTCCATAAGGCGGTGGGATACAATGACAACTTCTTCAACAGTCTTTGGATTCGAAGCGATGACATCTCCTTCGATGTTTCGAGGTAAACCTCCGATCAAAGCTTCCAAAAGCTTTTCATTTTTGGAATATAGATGAGGACACAGAGCTCTCAGCTCATGGAATCTCTTGAAGTAAGTCTTGAGATCATTACCTTTAGCAGCCAGGTGGTAATACTCATCTTCGAGTTTCTTGATCTCAGTTCTCGGGCAATACTGTTTCATCAACAGTTGTTTCAGATCTGACCATGAAATCTTACAAGCTTCTTCCACTTCAATTGGTTGAGCATGGGATTTCCACCAAGATAACGCATCTTCTAACAAAGTTCCAGTTGCAAACTTGACCTTGCAATCATCTGTGCAGTCACTTAGTAGAAACACAGTCTCGGTTCTCTCAAACCGATGAAGTAAACCAATAGCACCTTCAGTACCCTTGAAGAATGTCAGCTTGCAGTTCATGAACTCTTTGTAACTACACTTACGAGTTAAAGTGGACTCACTTTGATTTGTCGAAGTGTTAGTTGCATTTGAGTTTGCCATTTCAACAAGACGTGCAGCTTCTGTGGCACGATTCTCTTCAGCAAGATGAGCAGATTCAGCCTCACATGCTGCTTGAGCAACACGCTCAGCTTCAGCCTCTCGAGCGATTTCCGCTTCTCGGGCAATCTCAGCTTCTCTTGCAACTTCAGCTTCTCTTGCAATCTCAGCTTATCTTGCAATTTCAGCTTCTTTTGCAGCAGCTTCGGCTTCACGTGCCTCTTGTGCAATTCGTTCAGCTTCGGCAATGCGTTCAGCTTCTGCTCTTGCAGTGTCAGCGGCATGCTGTGCTATAGCAGCGCTAACGCTTTCAGCGACCAATTTTCGAATAGCTGCGGGTGTGATGGTGGATGAGGTAGCTTTCTTCTTGACCATTTTTCTAAAATTTCCAAAAAATAAACACCAAGATTAAGAAATCATCGATCGATAATAAAAGTGATTACACATTATAAATATCATAATAGTCAAGATCACCACTTTAAATCATTAATGTGATATCGTTATGAATAACAACAAGTGAATCATGATTTTTCTCAACAAATCATAACATATATATAAGGACATAAGGATCAGTTCGGCATACATTACCGATGAATAATATCACAACACAAGAATGTAAGAAATACAACTATAGGATACGTAGAATACATCATTACATAGTACTGTTTACAACCATAGGTTACATCATCATAATTCTTGTTCCAAAGTTACAAACCAAAAGGATACAAGCCTTAATGCCTCATATGGAGGCTTTATGATACATACTAAGATAAAGATGACTAGAATCTATGCATCTCCCGATGCGTCATCATGACAACGGCGAATCTCCTCAACCATGGCTGTCAAATCTCGGATCTGCTGCTCACGTGCTTGATCTCTCGCCTCGAGGTCATCAATCCTCTCCTCTAGGATAGCAGTGTGAGCATGAGCGGATGCAAGCTCGTGATGCAAGACTCTCTCTCTCGACCTAAGGCAGTGTCTCTCAAGGTACTAGCATCTCGGACAGTAGTCTCCAGCCTCTGGGTCAATCTGTTCACATCATCTCTTGCCTCCACAATTTGAGTACTCATCATATCAAACACAATCTCAATGGAGTAGCGACCTATCACGAGGTTCTCGACCTCCTCCTCCAAGCTGACTATCCTAATTAGTGGAATCTCATCATAATGCACCAGGAGCTCACTCAACTGGTCTTCGTGTCTAATGAGTCTCATCTCCAACAGAGGAATGGTGTGGTGTACATGCTCACCGGTAATAGGTAGAACTGGAGCTGGTGCAGTGGTTGAGCTCTCTCCAAGCTCGAATGAACTAGGTGCTCCCTCCTCTTCTCTCAAACAATGAAGTAGTGGTATCAAGAATGACCATCGCCTAGCACCGGCCTTCTTCCTCGGTCCGGTCTCAACGTCCACTTGAGTAGGCATGTCAGGATTAGATAGTGATGATGGATAACACTTGATGCAAAGTGTTAAAAGTGGCTCACTAAAAGTGTCCAATGGAGGTGATGCTGTAGGCGGTGATGAAACAGGAACAATGGTGGTCTGATGGTAGAACACAGTAGGTGGTGGTGGTGGTGGTGGTGAAGTAGCAGTAGGTGGAATAGTAGGTGTAGCTGGTGATGACTGAGTAGGTGGTGACTGAGCTGATGGTATCACATGAGTCATAGTGATGGATTGCACACGCTTCCTAGCGGTGTGTTTGAAGGTCTTTCCCTTAGGATGCAGTATGTAAGGTACTCCAAACGGCTCAGGTTCATAAGGCTTAAGAACACGGATCCTACGTCGGCGACGACGGATCGGAAGGGAAGATGATCCAGAAGAGTCTGATGAAGCAGAGTCGGTGCTCTCGGATGACTTGGATGATCCATCATCCACAGCGACATCTGAAGCAGGTAGCCATTGCTGCGACTCGTAGTACTGATCTAGGGTCATAGAAGCAAAATCATTGTGCTCTTGAGAGCGAACAATCATAGCTGGAACAGTAGGAGTTCGGGCAACTTCACCTTCCTCAAAAGGTTCAGTCTCATCCGAAACAGTAGCTGGTATAACAGGACTGGGATGAGCTGGCATATTGAAAGTCGTAGAGGACATAGTGTCTTCCATCTCAGTGTCTGAGGACAGAACAACCGGGTGGGATGCAGACATGGTACTGTAACAACCCATAAATTAATGTAAATAAAATGCCAAATAATATATATTAACAATATTTTAGTTAGCTACACATATTTGCCAAGCAAATCTCCATGCCTAACTAAAATAAATGCAATTTACTTATGATCTAGTGATGCATCAATCCTAATGCATAGAGCGATCACGGAAGGGCGTAAGGCAGTGGTGTAAAATAGTCCCGTTTTAAAAGTGCGGTTATAGTCCAATTGTTTTTTAAAGCTCTTTGGTTCTCTATAACCTTGCTCTGATGCCAATCTGTAACACCCCCGAAAATCTTAATGACAGCGGAAGACTAATTCGGGTGTTACTTGAATGGAGATCATAGTCAATAATTATAGAAAACGACTCGAAAGAGACGTTTTGTTACAAAACGTTTTAAATAAATCAAGTGTTTTTCCCAAAAGAAAGATCATGAGTTTGAAAGACTCAACTTTTATGTTTTACACCACCAGATAAGCCTTGCCATGCCCCATTCCGCGCCTTGGTCATAATCTTCATTGATTACCTGAGATAACATGCTTAAAAAGGTCAACAAAAATGTTGAGTGAAGTCCATAGGTTTAAAATAGTTGAACACAAGTATAAGATTATGATCATTGTAAACTAACAATATCATAAGAAAAATCACAGATTATTATGCGCTAGGCTCATGAAATCAAGACTCAACTGCATACACCGAATTACCAGTGTACGTAAGTATGCCCCAAAGGAGGTAATAGCCAATTCCCTAAAGAAATTCAATATGGTTCGCCCCGGTTATTTCTCTATAACCGAAACGGGGTCGTTAATCCCCATAGTACTATTCACGATATCTACGTTCACTCGCGGTGACTAATGGTTCATGATCAAGGGACTTATGGCTAAATACTTAGGCAGTACCAATAATCAAGAAGATAGAGCATTTATGAAAAACCTTGTGTTCTAGTTTAGAGCATGTATCTCCCTCGCGGGGTTTGCAAAATAAAGTAAAAGCGAGGCTATGAACTCACCTTGATGATAATGAACATGCACAAATAGATCAAGCACAATGTAGCGGAGGTTCCAACCCGAAACCTAAAATGATGAGATGGCGAGTCTCAGTAAAATGAGCATTTTGGTTCGCGACCAAAATAATAGAGCATTGAATATTCTTATTCAATAGATCATTGGATTGTCCAATCCAATAGTGTGCGTGCGTGCTTAACGTTTTAAGTTAATTTATGTGCTACATTGCCTTAATTAATGATCCTCACTTACGCATAAGTGAAATGTTTTCCCCCCGTTGTGATCTTAATGGTTTTATTGAGTATTTTAACTTGTTTAGATTCCCCGTATGTTTTATCAGATTTATATATATAATTATAATGTTATAAATATCAATGTTGCAAAAATCGGTCAACTCGGCCGATTAATCGTTAATCGGCCGAGTACCTTGTCGATTTTTGAAAATCGGTCGAAAAATCGGCCTAGTAAAAAAATCAACACTAAGCAGTCAAAAAATCGGCTGAATCGGCCGATTAATCGGCCGAATCGGTCAAAAATCGGCCAAATCGGTCATTTTTAAAAAAATAATAATTTAGGCATTCTACTAAATTTGGGGATCGTATATTTCATTTATAACGCACAATGAGCATCATAATCAGAATTTGAGCCTTTTATTGAGGTTTGGAAACATAGCAATCTTGGAATCGGTTAAGATTTTTAGTTTGGTCTCCAGAAATACCAAAAAAATGCAGGAAATACCAATCCGATTAATCACCGATTAATCCCGACTTGACCGATTACTCGCTACAGGGTGGTCGACTGCCCGACTACCGATTCACGATTTTTGCAACATTGATATATATATATATATATATATATATATATATATATATATATATATATATATATATATATATATATATATATATATATATATATATATATATATATACGTAATACGTTTAACGTTATCCGATAATAAGATACTCATATGATCAAAATACTCATTTTTACGAAGTTATGAGAAGATTATAAGTTTTTCTAAACTTTTGCCAAATTTACACTTTTTACCCTCAAGTTATAAAAAGTACGAGTTTAGTACCTTAAATTTGACAAAATGACAATTTTTACCCGAAATTCCGAAACATATTTTATAGCAATAATTTCATAAATGACATTTTAAACCCTTCGGTAAAACTGATTTTACATTAACAGCCCTCTAAGTTCAATTTTTACGCTTTAAACCTTTATTTTTCTTATTTGACACTTTCCACCCAAACTTCTATTATTACTAGTTTAGGTTAATTACATGATCGGTCCTTGTAGTTTTATTCGTGTACATGCACGTATAATTACACCCTTATACTTTCAAAAATGGCCACATTAGTCCCTATACTTTTCATGCGTTCTTATTTTTCGTATAAAATCGCCCCTTTAACCTTCCCAAACTTGACATTTCTAACCCGATTACTACATAAATCGCAAACTTAGTCCATTTTTACTTTTCGACTTACAAAGCTTATTAAACTTTTGTAAAAGCTTCCCATTAGCTTATTAGAACTTATTAGCTTATTCTTATTATGGTTGGGCCGGGTATACTGGCTTTGGGCCGAGGTTTTTACGTAATTGGGCTTTAGGGCCCAATACGGGTGTGTTTGGTTTTCGACAAAAACGCGACAGGAGGGGAGATTTTAGGAGTTTCATGGGGTCGATTTATTGATATAGGTTGACTAGTTATAAACATATATGACTTGCTTCTTTAGTGTTAGATTTATATAGTCGATTTATAGTGTAACAATATATACGTGCGATATAGAATGTTAGAAACGAAATGGAGTGAGTTGAAGAGAGACATACAACACACAAAGAGTGGGGATGAAACGAAAATGAATGTGACTAGAAGAATCCCTTGTTCTCCTTATAACCAAAACGGATTACCCAAAGTTTCCAAGACTCTTATGTGTTTTCCTTCCTACCCAATAAGATCCACAAAGACCCTTAGCGATTTATTTTCCTCTTTTTTTTCCTTTGACCTAGACTCCACAGTGGACGGTTTTTATAGTGTGTGAGATTTTAAGTGAGTTAGTGATGTGTATGTTGTGATATTTTTTGTCAAGACTTGAGGTGGTTTATAAAGGGAGCTTTGGCAAGGTCATAGCAATTGTTTATATTTTGGAACTTGTATGTTTGTGAGGCGTGGAGGTGATGTAGCGGGTCTCAAGGGCATGCAAGCCTAGTCCCATCTAAATTTTGCAGGTAAACACTATATCCATTGGTCCCTAAAGTCAAAGTATGGTCAAGTCATTTTAGGTTATTTTAAAACTTGTTTAGGGTGGCCTAATGGGTGGCTTTGTCTCCTTCTTTTTCACCATAACACGCAACATCATGGGGCAACAAAAGAAATTTGCATTTGTTCTAGTTGATACATTTCGTTTGGTTGTTTCCTTGCTGTGATTCTCGTCCGATTACACAAGAGTTTCTATCTCAACTTTCAAATAAATAAAACATGGGCTTTATTTTCGGTTGAGGCCCAAGACAATGTGTTGGGCTTGATATAACGAGGCCTAAGAGTAGGAAGAAAAAGGGGATTGGGCTTGGTGTGAATCGGATAAAAAAAATGAGGCCCATGGGTAAGTTACATCATGGGTTGGGCTCTTGATGGTTCGTGTACTATGACTATGCCCAAGGTAGTTATTAAGGATGTTGGGCTCAAGTTATTTAACGAGGCCCAAAGTGATAACGGTGTGGGCTTGATCTGGTTACGAGGCCCATTGACGAGTTAGGTTGGGTCACGAGGTGGTATAAAGTTCAATGAGTTTCGAGGCCCAATACGAATTTTATTATATTTTTATTATAATTAAATTCGTATTTTACAAATTTTTACGTATTCGTTACGTATTTTAAGGTTATCACGATTGTGAGAAATTTTATTCTGATCACAACGGTATATTTATGAAGGCTCAAGCTGCGTTGATCATGCATATGCCAAACGATACGCAAATGTGATATTTAGAAAATTTCATGATAAAATAAATCGTGCTTAATTCCTGATTAGAGCTTTAAGTATATTGAAATTTTCCGGGAGCTTACACAACCAATTAAACAAGAGACAACTTAATAATAATTAACAACTAGGTTTCATTGGATCTAAGCAAACACTAATTAATTTAGTTACACATGATAGAGATGCAAGAACACAAGCAAACAATCAAACATAGATAAACATGGTGATATAATGGATAAACAAACTTATCTTGAAGTAATAAAGAGGGTTTAGAACCCTAAGGACCTGTTCAAGTCGCACTAAAAATGAACTAGGGTTTACTCTCCAAAATAACACACTAAATGTAGAAAATTCGATGTCTATATATAGATTTTACAACTGCGACGATGTCGCCTTTTTCTGGTGACGCTGTATGATCACCGCCATTAGGTTTTCGTACTTTCCAAGTCATCACAGGGACGGCGTCAAGTTGGAGCTTGTGACGCCATCTTGGTTGTAGTAGACGTCGTATTGAGAAAGCTTTGGTCGTTTGGTGTAGAAAGATAAAGTGACGGCCATGTGGAAATACAAGTGACGCCGTCACTTGTTATGATCAAAAAATGACCTGAGCCATCGCTTGAGAAAGTTTGGACAACGTTGTAAGCGACGGCGTCACCTTTGAGTGTGGGACGCCGTCCGGAACACTGTTTCAGCCTTGTTTTCTTGACTTCACCATTTTCTTCATATTTTCGTCTCTCTTCGTCTAAAAATGCTTCATTCCAGCATTTTGCTTCCAAATGACCTAAAATGTGAAAAGGAACGATTTTGAGCAGTAATGGACATAAAATGTAACGATATAGGGCTTAAATGACCTCCTAAAAATGTATGTTTTAAATCCTTATCAAATATCCCAACACTTAGAATTTGCTTGTCCTCAAGTAAATGTGCTTTTGGCTAATCAATTTATGAGTTGGGGGTTATTTAACACTAGTTTAAAATAATCTACAACAAATACAAGGGCCACAATAGTGAAAACAAGCACAAAAATTATACACTAGCACCTCACAATTGGTGTTTGGATTCTCTCATCTCTCAGATGTATATGAAATATAACATGAATGGAAATGGAAAATAGACACTCTATACCTGTCATAGCACATAGATTACCATAAGCTTGAGATTGGATCAAACCTTCACCGCTTTGGCGTAAGCACCTACGAATAACTATCAAAGAGGTCTTTACAAAGGGTAATAATGTTAGGCTTCGGGTAGTGAATAAAAGGGTTTTGTTGGATATGGGGAATTTTTAGTGGTGGTAAGTCAAAAATCTAAGTTAAATGCATCTAAAACATGGTGTTGCTAAGCCAAGACTCGAATCACTACACTAACTAATAACTTGGAACAAAATCAAAACATAAACATAAAACATAAAGGGTAGATGCAGGATGGTAGTCCGTATGTTTTTCTCTTTCTTTTTCAATTTTTTTCTTCTTTTTCTTGATTTTTCTCTTTTTTTCTTTCATTTTTCCGATTTTTTTTAATACATTCTTACCCTACCATCCTCTTAGATAACATAAATGTAGAAGGATTTATAGAAGCATCCCTACACTTGAGTTTTTATTTCTCTAGCACTATTGACCCGATTTGAAAAGATCAAAACACTTTCAGTAATTAATTACGTAGACAAAGAGAATTTGAATTTAATGTTCCTTCCCGTTACTCCATAAAATTCTACTTAAACCATGAGTCCCAATCTTCCCAAAACTGTGTACAAAGAATATGACTCGACTTAGCAACCATGCAAGTAACTAGATAATTGAACTAAGGGTTAAACAATAGTTACAATAATGCACTAAAGATGAGTGTATACAAGGTGGGCTAAGGCAATTTGGGTGTAACATTTGGGGGTGAATTGTAAACAATATTCTTTATTGATATTCTAGAAACCGGAACATCACGAGAACCGTGAAAAGATAGGCTATGGGGGGTTAACTAGGGGTATCGTGTACTAAAGATGAGTACATCTCAAGGTTGTGGGAAAATTACTCAACCGATGTGGTCGAAGTAATTAAATTACAGGTTTCAAACAAGGGTTATCTTAATGCCTCTTATCATTTAGTTAAACCTAACTACACGAATGTAGTCTCACTAGCGATCTCCAAATTCATCTTAAAGAATTTCTTATACTACCGGTACACTCAATAAGCATTAAAGATGAATTATTTTATTCCTAAAGATCTAGGGGCGAACCTCACATTTTTGGGGTGAAATTTGAGTGGTATACGGTTTTTGTGCTAGTCATATAACTCCTATCCATTAGACGCTTTATTAAGAATAAAGTTTTACTCGTAAGTGTCATAAAAATTTAAAAAATTGGTTCTAAAATTACCCTAACAAATATTTCTCATAGTTTATTACACAAATTACTAAGGACAAGGCAAAAATCAAGTGAGTGAATAGTTTCTAAGTTCCCGTTTTATTCTTCCTCCCTACACTTAAACTGAACATTGTCCCCAATTTTCCCCGAAAGTATAAAAGTAATGATAAAGAAAGGTAAAATAAAAGAGAGAAACTAATACTCCCCTGATTAGCTCGGTAGGTTATGTGCAGAATCACGGTTAAATCCTCCTCCAAGAAGAATGAATAAGTAATAAGTGTTGCTTCCATCTTGCACTTCATCTTCTAGTACAATATAACCTGCAAATGCTAAACAGAGACGAAACCTCACGTAAAATCGGCGGTAAAAACTATATAAAACTAAACTACACTAAAAAGCAAGTAAGATAATGCTTGTAAAATAGATGTTCACAGATTTTTGGAAAATTAAGAATTATGGAAATTTCCAAAAATTACAGATCAGATAGAAAACGAAAATCTGGAAACTATTTCTACATTGCCTGACGCCGTCGAGTATTAATTCTGACGCCGCCAGGTTGTCCTGACAGAATGAGTCAGAGTCTTTTTCTGGAAAGATTACTTCTTTAAAGGCCTGGAAAATTGCTACAAAACATCAATTGTGACTCGATACAAGCATTTGAATCTAACAAACACACATATATATACAATTTCAAATATTGTTAATCTAATGTTCATATTAGTTCTAAAAACACATGTGATCTTGCCTACACTTATCTTTTTGTAAAATACCTTTATACGTAATTAAGACGAAGTTAAAAACAAAATAAAGCATTTTCACAAAATAATGAAATCATGAGAATTAAGCAGTAATGAAAAAATATATATAACACATAAATAAATCAAAAACAAACAACCAAACAATTAAAACATGGGTGGCCTCTCATGAAGCGCTTTTTTTTGTTCGAGTCACGAGCTTGACTCTACTCTTATTTAACGGATAAAGGGAAAGTTTTCCCTATACTTCAGTTTAAGTGCCGGTGATAGTAGCGATACACACCCTTAGGGTAGAAATTTGCCACGTGAGGAGAGGGTGATGGGTAATACTTATTCTCAAAAGGGTGTACTTCTTTCATTGTAATCTTACCTAATTCTATTGGTGTAGTGGGTGAATCAAGTCTTGCTCCTAGAAAGGGATCATCTTCTATCAACTTCAAGAGATTCTTAGTTAAGGATCCATCTTGACCTAATAAACCCGGTTTAAACCCATAATGTTTCTTGTTATCAACCATGAACGGGTGATGTAAATGTGTAAGGTCATGGGTTACTCCTATATTAGCTTCCACTCTACATGGCTTAGCATCTACTACCTGTATCCTGCAACTACCCGAACTATTTGTTTTGATGGGTGGATTGAGGCCTAATTCAACTCCTATATTCACATCTATGGATGGAAAGTTGGGTAATGGTTTTGGTTGAGGCTATGGTTCATCAAAACTATAAACTTCCTTAGAACTAAGAGAAGGGTCATCACAACAAGCGTTCATACCTACATCCTCTAGTTGTGGTTGGTCCAAAGGACTTGTTCCAAAGTGTTTATAACACTTGTTTGTAATCAAAGAGGTGCTAAAACACAAAAAATAAATAAATAAATAAATAAAATTAAAAAAAAAGTAATACATTTTTTATTTTATTTAAAAAAAAGTAATACATTTTTATTTTATTTAAAAAAAAATGAGTAGAAAGAAATAAAATACTTCGAACCAAAATACAAGAGACTCCTATTCATTGTTTGGCGATTAATACCACTTGTAGTACCTTGGTTTTATCAACTTTAACACACTGAAGAGATAAAGATAGATAAAGAGATGTAGGAAAGAAATAGAGAAAAGAGATGATATTAGATTAAGTAGATAAGATATAAGAGAGAATTGGAAGAACCTAGAAGCTATGTCACCTTACCCCTAGAATTCCACACATGAAATGAGAGGTAGTGGGTTCTTTTTATAGATGAAGGACCCTTACATGGTTTACCTCCTCAACCGATGTGGGATAGGTTTCTAAAATACATTCCAATATAAACGAACTAGCTTATCGGACTAACTATTACACGTTACATTATTACAAGACTCGATGACTCAATAATGATCGTCACTTCTATCCTTAACATTCTCCCCCTAAGGGGCGAGCATTGAGATCTCTCTTTGATTCCCTTGATGATCAACACTTTTAATGCTAACAATCTCCCCCTAAGGGGTGATCATTGAGATCTCTCTTTGTGATCTTGGTCTTTAATCTTTGAAGCTTGTTGTCTTGAACTTTTCATCTTGTTGTGCAGTAGTTTTGCTAGATCCTTTGTTCCTTCATGCTTTGTGATCTTTGTTGAAATATTTCTTGCCTTCTTTCAACATCTTCAAGAATATTGTCTTGGCGTCTTCTCCAACATGCTCATACTTCTTGTTAAATCTTTACGAGTACGGTTTTTCAAATACTATATTAGCATAAATTGATATAATACAAAGTACAATTTTTCAATCAATTGTGATCATAATAAAAGTAGCAGCATGTATCTCCCTCATTTATTGAATAATATATATATATATATATATATATATATATATATATATATATATATATATATATATATATATATATATATATATATCAGGATGTGCATGATGTCATAATTCACACGAAATGCCACGTCAATGCCAGGTAATGCCACGTTTTGCCACGTAATGCCACATAGGCAATGTTAAATTTGGGTGCCACGTATGCATGTGATTATAATCTAGAAAATGGACACAGGTGAGGTTCGAACCTGCATCTGTATGATACTTTTTAAACGCCTCAAGTAATCAAACCAACAAGGCTAATGAATCTTTTGGTTACATACTCCAAATCATAATCTATATACACGAATGTTTTTGTAATGGTATAAATATTTCTTTCTTTTTTGTTCATATTTATCTCCTTAATTATATGTGGATATATTAGGAAAATATATATGGTGATATATGAAAATATATATGGTGATATATTATTTGCCTATATTTAGGGCCGGTTAACAATTTGATTATATGTATGATTCTATAAAATTTGATCCTAATTTGTAAGGTATATATATAATATATTGTATCGGCATTCCATACATATGTATTCAATAATTTTTGAGTCACTATATACACACAGTTTATTCAAACATGCAGCCACAAAGACAATCTAAAAGGCTTACAAGAGTTAAAGAGATGAAGAGTAGTACTTCTGTTTCAAAAAGTATTGTTGTGAAGTTTTATTTTTGTATTGTTTGTATTGTTTTTGTATTATTGTGATTTTTGTATTACTGTTTAGCGTTTCAAGGTATCTAATTTTTTAAAACAGATTCACGTACCAATAAGAAAACTAAAACTAACGATGTTGAGGTATTGGAATCAGCCACATAAGGAAATCAAGAAACAGGTATTGTAGTTATTTTGTACTGTTATTGTTTCCTCAATTATTTTTCATTAATATATATATTCATACAACCTGCATGTATTCTATGTATACGTTGTATGTTTTTGTTTTTTTGCAGGAAAGTAACAAACATGCATTGTAGTTATTTTGTATATGTTGTTGTTTTGTCAATCAATTTTACCAATTGTTGTATTTGGTATGGGTAAAACTGTTTTCATTATATTTTCATTAGTAATGTGTGTTTGTTTATATGGTATTTGTATAATTTATATACCAATTGTTGTTTCAGAAATTGATGTTTTAGATTCACCAAATCACCCACATGGTATTTTTTTAACTATTTAATTGTTTTGTGTTTTGTTTGTTCGTAGTATTGTTTGTTATGTTTTAACATATGTTTTTGTTTCGTTTTTTCTTAGAAGCTGTTAAAACTGGGCATTTGCAAAAATATGTTATGGGTAAAAGTATGATTGAAGGTAACTTGAACAAAATTGTAAAAGGGTTTTCAAAAGTTATTTTGTTGATTATTAATCATTCCAGTGTTATTAAATAAATTGTTTTGTTTTTGTAATTGTTTGGTAAATTAGTTGAAATGAATATATTTACAGGAGGTTGTTCTGAAAAGGAAAACAATGTAACCAAAAATCCTATATTGGAAAGTGACACACCATGAAAACAAGGTTCATGTATTATTTTGTAAATTTATTTATTTATTTATTTATTTTTTATTGGATTTGTTTTTTTTAATTAATACAAAATGTTTTCTTTATATTTTAAACAACAGCTAATAAAAGTCGCAGTAAGAAAACAATTGCTATGGGTAAAACTACTTTTGAAAGTAATCCATTAGGAATGAACTATCAAGGCCGTTCGCGGAATGTGCCAACAGTATGTGAGGGTAATATGTTTTTATTATTGTGTAATTTATATTTTTATTTAAATATTACTTTAGATACGTTTGAATTAATTTGGAATCTTGTATTGTTTGGTTATAAACGCTAGATTCTTCAATCAGTAATAAGACGTTACAACAACGTTCTTCATCTTCTGCAACATGTTCAACGGGAAACACTCGATCAACGCTTTTGGGTATGCCAATGGTAGAAAGCGACACACTTGGGAATCAATCTTTAAAATATGGAAAGGAGTTGAAAGGTATTGTCATTTTACTTGTGTTTGTCATGGTAACGGTTTAGCATTTATTATATAATTTCCCACTGCCTAATAAAGTGCAGGAAGAAATAGAAACTCAAAAATGAGTTTTGGTAACCAAACATCTTCTTTACATCCCAAATCAAATTCTGGGAAAATCAGAAGCACCATTCATGATTCTAATTTCAAGTATCAAGGTAGTAGTTTTAGAGTGAATAACTCTAATCTAGGGAGATTTGCATTTGGCGAAAAAACATTCAAAAGAAGAGTTCCAATTTTCAAAGCAGTTCACGAGGTATATATATTGTTTATTACTATTAATAATAACAAGGTTTATAAATATATTTACCAACAAATGTATGTGTAAATGTTTATAGGAGTAAACATACATGAACAACAAATAACTCCTTTAGAGAATGTTGACCCCATGATAACTAGCATGGTAATAAAAGGGAGATGTATATCTATTTGGCATTCTCACAAGTTAAATGAAGAACATGATCCATACAGTTTGGATTTTGTGTTGCAAGATGAGGAGGTAATTTGAATTTATACGCGCATAATTTATATATATTGAAAAGTACTTATCATATACTATAACATTTGTAACCGTATAAACAGTCCAATCGAATCCAAGTCTACATCAAAAAAGAGCCGATGTTTAAATTTGAACCACTTTTACAAGAGGGCCAATGTTATATCATCTCAAAATTTGGAGTGGCCAAAAATGGTGGTAGATTACCGTTGTTACCACACAGGTACAAAATTTGTTTCTACAAAGGGACTGAAGTGACCAGAGTTGAGCAAATAGAAGATAATTATTTTGGTTTTATTAATGAGCCATTCACTCATATCTTGAACACAGATAATGAGTATCATGAACATGATTTTGTAGGTATGTATTGGTTGATAGAAAAATTTGTAATTTTATATTCAAAAGGTGATATTTTAATCTTCCTTATTTTCGTTATTGTTGGCAGATGTTTTAGGAACAGTAGTAGCTATTTGAAAAATTGTACCTGTCAATAGCCATGGTGGCCGGAAGATCCGCAGGAGTGTTGTGATTGAAGAAGCTCAGTATGTGTTATTCGTATTTATTTACACAAAATATTATATTAATGGTGTTGTTATAATTTAAATAAAAACATGTCTATTTCACTCCACACAGATCTTTTAGGATTGATTGTACCTTTTGGGATAAATGGGCATTGTTGTGGAATGATTACGAAGAGAAACTTGATCAACTTGGACATATAGACTTTCTATTGGTGTTGGGGAAAGTCAAATATTGGGATAGTAAGTTTTTTTATTTTTTTTTTAAATTTAGCGCACCATAGCCGCCATTAAAATAAGTAAGTTTTTTCATTCATATGATTTCATTAAACTTACACATAACACAGATACGCCATCTATACGTAACGCTTTATTTGGCACGAAGATTTTTATTAACAGGGATCTGCCGCCGTTGGTTTCATTCCGGAAAAGGTAACGTGAAGAATACAAGTTTATATAAATAAGTACGTAATTTGTTTAAAGTTAATAAAATTCATACATAATACAGCTACGAATCGCAAGAGGGAAATGACCCTAGGGAATTCAAGATTGAATCCTACGACCAGGTCAGCCACGTAGTTACACCAGCGGAATTCATGCAAGGATGTGTGAAAAGATTGGTAGGCATGATTCGCAACATTGATCCGGTAAGTCTGTAAATTTTAATTTGATTATTGATGTAGGTGTTTCCAACTGAAACGTGGCATTCTTTAAACATCAACAATGTTTATCTAACATTAATAACACAATCAGGATATATGTTGCGTTGTTTATGCGACAGTTAACAGCATACAGTATGAGAGTGGTTGGACTTACATTGGTTGCAAAGTATGCAATACAAAAATAACACCAATAACGGGAAAAGGAAGTTCCAGTTCAAAGAATAAGAATCAGTTATGGCATTGCAGAACCCACGGAGAAACATACGCAGTTGCATCCATGTACGAAGTACACTGTGTTGAAATATATTATTGACGCTGTAAGATGTTTTCAATTATCATATTTTAAAAACAAAATAACTTAATCATTAATATATGTGCAGGTTCAAAATCATTGTTCGAATATTCGATGAAAGTGGATCCGCACAAGTGATTATTTTTGACAAGAATGTCCATAAGATGATTGGGTTTTCAGCGTGGGAGATAATGGAAAAACAAGGCATGGATACAGATGAATATTTTCCGAATGAGCTCAATGCAATAATAGGGAAACCGTATTTGTTCAAAATCAAATACACCGAATTTAACAACAACAATAACATGCATATATATCGAAGTGAGAAAGTCACAGAAGATGCAGAAATAATCAATCACTTCAAAGATGGTTTCCTAATTGACGAGGTTTAACATATTCTTTGTAAAATAAACTAAATGAAATGGTTATAATTACAATATAATTGTCACTTTTGGAATATTATTTAAAAAATAACATTCTTTCATATTTTACAAAACAGGATTCTGGTGATAAGTTGCAAGGAGCTGAAAATGAACTAGAAGATTTAGAATCAGAAAATGAAGATGCAACAGAAGACTCACATATAAGTGAAGAAAAGGCCGCATGTGAAGAAGATGTAGTAGATGAAGATGAAACTGCTAATAAAAACGTGCATTACGACAACGAGGAAGCATTAGACGGTTTATATGATTTTCAAGGCGACGTGGAGACACACGAGTTTGCGACAAAAGAAACAGAAGATGAATTTACAACAACGATTTCGAATGAAAATGAGGTATGATACATTATGTTTTTTTTTAAAACTATGACACAAAGAATTACCATGAGTTTAAATCTAAATTTGTGAATCTGTTGACTAATATTTTTACAGGATGGGAAAAATCATAATGCAACTCCTGTCAAGAAAAGACCACACTCAGCGATAGATCCATTAGAAAGTGGTATAGAAGATGAGAATGAAGAAAACAATTTAGCAAAAAGAATTGTACCAAACATTTTGGAGTAGTGTATATAATTATCTTCACCAAAACATGTTTTGAATATTGTTTAAACGATTTTCTCATTGATTATTTTTCAATATTAGATATTGTTTGGTTCTGGATTTACTATGAAAACATGTGTTTAAAAGTTTATTTCATATATATTGATTGTTGGTGTTGATGGTGTTGTTGTGTCACTCTAACAATATTGGCAGTTGTATTTACAATCTTGCTATGTGAAATTAACAACTTCAAAGCATTCTATTCAGTTGGTAAAAAGATACAACTTATCGACTATCTGTAAATATACAAATATCATATTTGAATATAAAACAAAACACAATATAACACACCATAAAATAAAACACAAAATTACAACTTAAACATCAAATTTTGACATAAGACATATTTAAGTTGCATAATATCACATCTAAAATATATTCTTAATATAGTTCATTAGCACATACACACCCACTACTAAAAGTTTCTTCATGTCACCAAACATAAGCATCTAACCAAAAAAACAACCTTAAAATGTCATTCATGAAACGTATCCTTTTTCCTAACAAACATGGAAAACAGGATACTCCAAATCATCATCAGAATTTATAAACATGAACTTAAACCTTATCATCTTTCCATACTTAAACAAACAATCTTCAAAAAAGTGGCTCCAGTCACCTAATGCATTCACATGATTCACTCGGTATGGATTCTCTCTATGATAATCAATCTTAATTCGCATCATGTATTCTACTGCATCATGCCTAAACAGTGCAGCTTGAAAAAAATGCATAGGACGATTAACAAGAAAATCAGCTGGAATAGCCTGTTGTTTAACAATTACCAAAAAAAATATAATTACCAATTCTACTATAAATGCATAGAAAAAAAATAAACACAAAACTCAAACTTACAAGTCGAGAGAATGCCAGAATTTCAGAAGACCTTTTGTAAAAGACATCAGTTGTCTCACCAAAATGATCAAGGTGACCAAACCATTGGCAAATGTGATGCATTCGCTCATCCCCTGTTTCAAATATATCAAACTAAATCTTAAAGATATATGTTAAAACATATTATACCTTACAATTAATGATAACAACCGAATAAGATTATGGGATTACTGAATAACAAACAAAAAACACATAAACTGCTAGATAGACAGCCTGCATCTTGATCATCAAGATCATGTTGTGGAAAAAACAATTACGTCTGTTGGGTTTTAGGTTCCACTGAAAGGAATTATTCTAAGTATGGAACCATTGCTAGAGCAAAAGAAACCACGGCTAGAAGAAAGGAATCCACTGCTATGTTAAACCACGGCTAGTAGTATTGTGTAAGCACTGCTATTGTTGTGTAAGCACTGCTAGTTTGTTAAGTCGGTTTAATATTTTGTATTAGATAAATATGGAAAAGATATTTATCTTGTAGGTTACGTATTGTATATTATAAAGGACTCCTTAGCCTATAAAAGGAGGTTCTAGGTTAGAGTTAGATATACGTGTGTTAGATATATCTAAATTCGATACACTTCAAGGTTGTAAAACCCTAATACTATTCAGAGTATTCCTATTGATAATATTGAGGTGTTTAGTGATTTCTATTGTTCTTCTTCTTAAGATTAAACATTATATTCCGCGTAGTGTTTAATACATTATTGTTTAAGTCAGTTTCTATAAAGGATCGTTTGCTCAACTAGGATGAACAAGTGGTATCAGAGCTTGTGATCTAGAAACTGTAATCAAGAAGAAGTCGTTTTTACTCTAATCTGTTTTATTCAAGAAATTCAAGATGTCTGATGAAACTCATATGGTTACTGCATCAAGGGTACCCATGCTGAAGCATGGTGAGTTTCAAGTTTGGAGAATGCGAATGAGGCAATACATTCGTATGATTGACTACACCATCTGGGAAGTTGTAGAGAATGGTGATACTCTACCTAAGAGGGGCGATGATGGAAAGCTTATCAGTATTGTTAGTGAAGTTGACAAGGCTAAAAGAAAGCTGGAGATAAAAGCTCATAGTATTCTCAGTATGGAAATACCTAATGAATTTGCTTTGGACTTTCAAGAATATGAGACTGCAAAGGAACTTATGGATGCTCTTGAAACAAGATTTGCTGGTAATGATGCTACCAAGAAATCCAGGAAGAATATGCTTAAACATCAACTTGAAAACTTCACTGCCCTTAATGGAGAGAATCTTGATGGAACCTACAACAGATTGCAGAAGCTCATAAGTCAACTCAAATTGGTTGATTACAAAATAGCTCAAGAAGATGTCAATCTTAAGTTTATCAGAAGCTTGTCACCAGACTGGGCTGTGCATACAGTTTTGTGGTGAAATAAAGATGATTTTGAAAAGATGACTCTCAAAAATCTCTACAATAACTTGAAGGTTTATGAGTCTGAAAAGAACATTTCTGGCTCATCCACTTCTTCACAGAATATTGCTTTTGTGTCTACAAATCATAAAAGCTCTCAGGAAGCATCCACTACTGCTTATGGAGTTACCACTGCTATTGCTAACAATACCACTGTTAGTGATAACATTAGTGATGGTGCTATCTGTGCATTTTTGGCTGATCTTACATCAAGTATTACAGTGCTAAATCAGGATTTGGATCAAATAGATCCTGATGATCTAGAAGAAATCAATCTTCAGTGGCAAATGGCAATGTTGACACTACAAGCTAGGAAGTTCTTAAGGAGGACTGGAAGACAAGTTAAGTATGATGGTCAAAGAAGAGCTGGGTTTGACAAAAGTAAGATGGAGTGTTATAACTGCAAGAAGAAGGGGCATTTTGCTAGGGAATGTAGAGCTCCTAAGAGGATTGGTGAAGGCTACAAGAAGGCTACTGAAGAACCAGTTTCTTCTTCTGCTTTGGTTGCTCAGGATGGAATTGGTGACTATGACTGGAGTGATCAAATTGAATAAGGACCCAATGATGCCTTCCTTGCTAGTGAAGCTTCAAAAGAGCCTAACTTCGCTCTTATGGCCTATGCTTCATCCTCTGGTTCTGATTCTGAGGTATCTAATGAGTCAAAAAGTTCTACTTGTTCTTTTAAATCTTGTCAGGATAACTTAGAATCACTTAAAGCTATTAAAGAGAGTTTAAGAAATGTTAGGAATTAGAAATTTCAGGTATTAAATAGTCGGTCACCTCAAGTATATGTAATCGTTAGAAAGCTCGTAGTCGTAGTTATTTTAAGTTAAGTAGTATTTATGTTAGGAATTAGAAATTCCCGGTATTAAAGAGTCGGTCACCTCAAGTATATGTAATCGTTAGAAAGCTCGTAGTCGTAGTAATTCTTAAGTTAGGTAGTATTTAGTTAAGTAACACCGTGGAGGACGGACGGGTCTTTACCCGCTGTATGCCTGATCCACAGCCCGATGTGTGGCGATTTATGTAAGACTATAAATACTCTCTACCTCCCAAGGTAGAGAGTTGGAGCTCATAATAATATCTTTCACTTTCTCTCACTAAGTTCCCTAAACCTCTAACTTTCTCTCTCTAGAATCCCACTTATTCGCCACCTTGTTGTTATGGTTTGATGTGTATGTGAAAAGTTATATCTTACAATTGGTATCAGAGCCAAGGTTAGATCATATCTTGCACATCCTTGGATTTCTAGTGGTTTTTAGGTGGTTTTTGAGTTTGAAAAAGTTTAGTGGTTTTTGCATCATTTGGTTGATTTCTTGTGTTAAAGGTTGAATTTTGTTAGTACTTTTATGTTTAGAATCATCACAAGTGTTTAGGTTTTCATTTGGTAAGCTTGAATCATCTTGGTTGGGTTGTTTTTGGATTGAAAAGTGATGTTTATATGGTTTTTCTTGCTAGCGACTTAGCTCACGGACTACTTTCTTCGTAGCGACTTGCTTTACAAATTTGTAGCGAGTTACAGTTTTAGACCTAGCGAGTTAGATCTAGCGATTTACAGTACAAGTAGTGGACTCTCCACTACGGGTAGCGACTTGGTGGTAGCGACTTGTGTAGCGAATTGCTGCCAAAATTTGTAGCGAGTTGCTCTTTAGCGACTTGCATCGTTAGCGACTTGTGTAGCGAATTGCTGCCAAAATTTTGCTAGCGACTTGAGGCTTAGCGAGTTACTACTTAGCGACTTGCATTTGTCTAGCGACTTGGGACTCTAGCGACTTAGTGGTGTAGCGAATTAGTTGTTAGCGACTTGGTTCAAGAATTCGTAGCGACTTGGTTGATTTTTTCCCGTCAAAACTTCAAACGGCCATAACTTTTGAACCGTAACTCCGTTTTCAGCGTTCTACCCATCAAAACGACCGTGAGAACGAGGAGAATGGCACGCTGAATGAACTTGGGTCAATCTTCGAGGTCTAAATCCGCTCCGAACAGAAGTTATTGAGGTTTTTAAGTTGTTAGACCTAAATTTCTCAAGAAAAACGGGCATAAACCAATCCGAATCACAACCAAACAACATCTCTGCTTATCCCACAAACAATCATAAGACCTAACACACAATTGTCTATCATTGTGTCGATCCATTAGTCGTCTTGACACATTCCATTGGTCATTGCTTAACGGTTTAGTCTTGATTTTAGTAAAATCCCGCGAAAGATTTTATTTCTCGGTTTAAATCATAGACTTGTAAAATCCCGTGCATTCTACCACATCATGTCTTACTCTACTGACCCAGTGATTTCAGAAGTGCTTAAATTGTATGATGCTGTGGATAATAATGATAATGGATGCTACACTGAACGATTAAAGATGTTTGAATTAAACAACGAGGATGTGAGATCTTCATGTTCTGAGTACAATGAGAATGAATTGCACCTGCTACAGAATGCCATGCAAATGGAATGCAGCATTGAGCCCTATCAACTACTTCATCTGCACCTCATACAGTTGTTATCCATAGCTGGGGATCGAACATGTAGTGCTCTTTTCCGCCAGGACTTACCTACATTGACAAGAAGCTTGCTGTTGAACTTAGAGCATTTAAAGCTGCAACTTACCAATGAAGAAGTTCAAAAAGATGGTTCAAGTGCAGCTCTTCAAGTAATCTACAAACAATTTCAGCCATTCATCAGTGGGGAATATTCAGCAGATTACGATCAACACTTGACTGGAATTTCCTTCAAAAAACATACTGGAATGGAAATTCAGGAATTCATTGAGACATTTATCCAACTCATGGATAATGTGAAAAAGTACATTGAAGATTCTACACAAAAGAATGAAGACTTGAATGAGTGTCAGGTGCAGTTGAAAGATTGTTGTGATAAGTTGGGTAATGTATCTGTTGATGAATCGGGTGTTGCTGAATGCAGAATGTCAGTGACAACAAAAAATGATGAGTCAAAAAATGCAAAAATGGAATCTTCGTGCTCAAATTCACAAGAGAGAGAGGTGCACCAGACACAACCTGTGCAAGTTAATGCAAAGGAACGGTCCATGGAAGCTTCACAGCCTGTGCATGTCAATGCTGAGGTAAGTTGCATGGAAGTTTCTGCTGTACCTAGTTGTGCATCTTCTACTCAAAATGATGATTATGTACTGCATGAGTACGCTGCATTTGTGCCTGATGATTCCCTTACCACTGAGCTTAACATATATAAGGATCAAGTTGCTATTTATGAACAGCGTGCTAAGTTTGAGTTGACAACCCGTGAGCAGGAAATGGATGTCCAAATACGTACAATCATTAGAAAAAGTAATTTTAGAGAAGAAGTATTAAAACAAGAGTTAAACTCCTTACAAGAAAAGCTTTCTAAAACTGCTAAGCAAAAACACGAACTTCAAGAAAATGTTAAAATGCTTAAGCAAGAATTCAAGGCTAAGGAATCAAAACTTTTGAATGATTTTTCCAATCTAAAAACTTTGAAAAACAAGCTTGAAAATAAGTTGTACGTACAAGGGAATACCATTCAGACTGCTCACATGATCACTAAGCACAGAGTCTTAAGCGATAAGCACAGTGTTCCCATTATAGATAAACCCAATCCTGAGTATGGTAAGAAAGCAAAAGCAGCTCAAAATGTAATCTATGATGGAAATGAGATTCTTAAACCTAGACAGACACCTAGTTGCATTGAGTGCACTGAGGAAGATAGAAAACTAGATATTGCATCTAGGGAGAAAATGGATAAGAAGCTAAATGATCCTGAGTGTAAAAAGAATAACATAACGATCAAACCCCATAATTACACTAAAGAAAATTGGATCTCCTTGAACAAGTTTAAGCCTCAGACTCTATTAACCCCTGAACAAGTGTTCTGGAAAAAGGATATGGAAATGCAAAAAGCTGAAAATCTTGTTGAAAAGAATCCCCCTTGTAGGAAACTGCCTAAATCAACTGTGTATCCTCCTAATACACCAATGCACTTAGTTCCTAGATCTATTGCCACTAAAAGCAAGACCTTAATCAGTGAATATGTTATCTTTCAACTATTTGTTGATTTTGAGAAAACTTGTAAGAAAAGGATCACACCCACTGGTATAACTGAAGGGGAAAGGGGTTTTGAGCAAACTAAAGAATGCTATTTAACTGAGGTCATGCCTTTCTTTAAACAACTAAAAGATCAATTTGAGAGTCTTAAAAAAGGGACGCATTCTGATATTAAAGAAATGGAAAAGGTATTTGATGCAATGATTGTTGAGGTTAGTGACTATGAGAGAGAATTAAAATATAGTGAGATTGAAAGGAAGAACTTGCATACACTGAATGAGAATCTGATTTCTGAATGTATTGCTCAAGATGTGTTTTTCACTGCTACAAATTGTTCCATTAATGCTTCTCAATTTCATGAATTATCTGTTGCTCTGAAAGTCTCCCATGATCGTGTCATTGAGCTTGAAACAACAAATTCAAAATTGCATGAGAAAATAAAACAGGATGATCATGATAACTTGGTCAAACATTATTCTAAATTAGAAGTTGAACATCTTGCTTTGCAATTAAAACATCAACATCTCAAAGAAAATGTTAAAACCTCAAATATCAAGACATCCTCTGATGCTCCTGAGTTTGATGCAGTTTTTGAAATTAGCAAACGTGATGAACAAATTCGAGCTCATTATAACACGATCAAAAGATTGAAAGCCCAAATTTCACAACTGAAAGGTGAAAAGAAGGATGTGACTGCTTCCCATATGCCTCCACCTTTAGATTCTCAGAATTTCCAACTTCAAAACATAATTGATAACTTGCAAAAGGAAAATGATTGTTTTAAAGCTGAAATTTCAAAGGTTAATGATCAAAACAAAGAGTTATGTGATTCATTTAAAGTTAATCATGATAAACAGATTGAAAAGATAACTTCTTTACTTAACGATATTGAGAATCTGAAGCGTGAGGTGAAAGGAAAGTTGCCAATCCCCAATTGCAAATACTCTGTTCCTAAGGTTTCTGCTTGTGATAACTATGCTATCGATATGTTATATATTCCCCCGCCCATTAGGAATAATGAACTTGCACATAAAGCATATCTCTCATACCTTAAGGAAAGTTTGAAGGGTCTCCGTGAGATTGTTGAAGATGAAAGATTAGAAAAACCTTTTGATAGTACTATAGCCTATGCCTGCATGGATGCCAAACGATCTCAGGAAATCTTAGAGTATGTAATTGTCACAAGTCCGAAATCTAGCAATAGGCGAGATAGAATAGTTGTGCCTTGTTCTATGCCTAAAGCCAAGCATGTGACTCTTGATATGCCTTGTTCCATGTCGAAATTCAAGCAAGCAACCTTTGATGTGCCTCCTAGAATTTCAGATCCCAGCACTTCTAGACCAGGAATGCAGAAAGTAGTGAAGCCATGTAATGTTCCCATCGTTACTTCTACAAATGTTAAGATTGACACTAAAGTTAGTGGGTCAAAACCTAGAAGCAATGCAAAGAAGGATAGGATTACGCAAACTAAAAGTGATCATGATAAGGAAGTAAAAGAACACCATAGGGACAAGAAGTTTGATTTGAACAAAAAGAATCGTGTTAGTTCTAGTATTAGCTCTAAGCTTACTGAAATTAATTCGAGGCCTTATGCTGTCTGCAAAACATGTAAAAAATGTTTATTTTCTGGTAATCATGATAAATGTGATGTGTTATTTCTGAGATCTAAGAATCATACCCCAGTTAAGAAAGTTTGGAAAGCAAAACAGATTAAGCAATCCTGGAAACCTACAGGGAAGGTTTTTACCAATGTAGGATTTCAGTGGAAGCCAACAGGTCGAATGTTCACGAATGGCAAACCTTGTTCTTTAACTAGATCCACTATGCCGAGAATAGTGCCTGTTAAGGTTTGGAAGCCAACTGGTAGAATAATCCCATTAAGCACAAAATGTCATTTGACTAAGTCTGATGCCTCTACTAGTTCAGCTCCTAGGGATAATGCCATTGCATCTAGGGTTTCTGCTGATTCAAAGACTGTTTGTGCTAACCAAAAGGAACCCATCAGCACGTGGGGATCCAATGTTTCCAATTCTCTGTCTTTGTCTGTTGTCCAAAGCAGGTCGTACAAATCGTCCCTTGGTATTTGGATTCGGGCGGCTCTAAACATATGACTGGGCTCTTAACAATGACGTCTGTTCACTTCAGTTCAGGCCTCGTACTTCATCATTATGGTGTCTGCAGATAACACTTCAGGCCCCGTTCTTCAAAGAAAAGAAAAGTGTACGCTCTTCTGTGCGCTTTATCTTCAGCTTAAGAGAAATTCTCTCATGAATGGCCATACTCATCTACATTCTTCATCAACAAGCTTCATGTCTTTCCACGCTCATTAAATCATCAAGTGGATCTATGTTCATTGGTGTCTACTCTTATTCACTTGTTAAATCAAAAATGGCAACTTCGGATGCAATTTTTGAGGGGGAGAAGAGTGAATATACTACATGATGATGGATGTTTTAATAATGGTTATACGACTTAATTTTTGATGATGATGAGTGTATATTCTTTTTGATGAAGAGTGAATATACTAAGGATAAATGGGATTCATTGTTTTGATTTTTGATGACTCTCCTCCAACGCCTAATACTTCACTTACTAAGGATAATTGGGAATCAATGTTTGGGATTCATTGTTTTTCAAAGATATGTTTGATGAGTACTTTCAACCTTCGACGAATGTTGATCATCCAGCTTCTGAAGCTCATGCTCCGGTTTCTATTGATTCAACTGGTTCACCATCTAAGAAGTACTTCTTGGAATTCTCAAGAAACCTTATCTCCAGTTACTTCACAAGGCGTTGTTAATGACTATCATTGCAGTTGCACTCATGAAGAGTGATCCGCTCTTTGGTACTCCTTTGCCAAATATTCACGGATCATTGTTTCATTGTTCCTCTCATTGTGCACGCTATAAATCAACCACATGAACATTAAGGAAAATGACTACCTCATTCGCTCGAAGACATTTGTGGTGAACCTTCCAGATCAGTCTCTACATGTATACCTTTAGGAAGAATGCATTAATGTCGAGAAATCATTTGTTCCGGTTCATTCAGTGGATCGCCGTACATCCGGTTGTACGTTTATTCACGTGTTGGGCATTTGACACAAGCTGATTACTTCGGAGTTAATCAATTATCACTTATTTGAGATTGAAGTTAAAATTCACAAAGGCAAGCTTAAGATGCAAATGCAGGGAATTCTTCTTCAGTTTCAAGTTTGGTATATCAGGTTTTCTTTATCAGTGGTCACTTCAAATTGTCTACATATGGGTTGATAAAGATAGTCAGAGAGAGTTTCTATCGCAGTGGTCCTATGGCTCCTGGACACTCTAGTTCAGGACTCGCACTTCAAGACAGTCCCATTAGTTTATCCCTTATACCTAATTCTTCTCCAGAAACTCCATATGTACCTCCATCTGATGTTGATTTAAAGAAATTGTTTGATCCCATGTTTGATGAACATTATGAGCCAAGTGCTAATGAACTGACAATTCCTACTTCAGAGGCTGCTCATATTCCTGTGAATGACGTCAATCCTTCAATCTCAATATCATTAAGTCAAGAAGCGCCTGCTGCTGATCACTCTGTCTCATCAACAAATCATCAAACTTCGAGGGTACATCATGGAACTATGTCTGGTATCAATGATGAAGTTAATCCCTTTGCTACTCCTTAAGATGCTCCATTTGTGTATTTGCTCCTGAATCTTCATCAGAACCATCTTCTTCAGGAGACATCAACTCTGCTACTTCAGTCCCTCAACCACTGCCACATTAACACCTCAGAAAATGGACTAACGATCATCCATTGGACAACATCATTGGCAATCCCTCTCGTCCTGTATCCACACGTACAACTTGCAACCAATGCCTTGTGGTGCTTCTTCAACTCCGTACTCTCTAAGATCGAACCAAACGATGTTAAAACTGCCATGGATGAAGACAGCTGGTTCAATGCCATGCAAGGAGAAATTCATGAGTTTGATCGACTTGATGTATGGGAATTAGTACCTGCTCCAGATTGTGCTATGATCATTTCTCTAAAGTGGATCTTCAAAGTGAAACTTGATGAGCATGGTGATGTGTTAAAGAACAAGGCTCGATTGGTTGCTAAAGGATACCGTCAAGAGGAGGGTATTGACTTTGAGGAATCATTTGCTCCTGTTGCTCGAATCGAGGCAATCAGAATCTTTTTGGCTAATGCTGCTTGTAAGAACATGGTAGTCTATCAGATGGACGTAAAGACGGCATTTCTTAACAGAGATCTTAAAGAAGTCATCTATGTCAGCCAACCCGAAGGCTTTGTGAATCCAGAGCATCCTACCCACGTTTATCGTTTGAAGAAGGCTCTTTACGGTTTAAAGCAAGCTCCAAGGGCATGGTATGATACGCTATCAAAGTTTCTTCTATCTACCGGATTCAGCAAAGGAGTAGTCGATCCAACATTGTTCACAAGGAAGTCAGGCAAACTTTTAATTCACGTTCAAATTTATGTTGATGATATCATATTTGCCTCGACTGACCCCAATGAGTGTGACCGTTTTTTTTAATGAAATGAGTTCAAAATTTCAAATGTCAATGATGGGACAAATGTCATTTTTCTTGGGATTACAAATTTCACAAAGTCCAGGAGGCATATTCATTAAATCAATCTAAATATGCAACTGAGATTTTAATGAAATTTGGATTTGATTCAAGTGACCCTGTTGACACACCCATGATTGAACGAACCATACAAGATGAGGACCACTCAGGGATCATGGTAGACCAAACGAAATATCGTAGTATGATTGGATCCCTGATGTACCTCACTGCTAGTAGACCAGACATCTTGTTTTCTGTTTTCATGTGTGCTAGATACCAGGCTAAGCCTACTAAAAAGCACCTTGAAGTGGTTAAACGGGTCTTTCGGTATCTCCAAGGAACCATCAATATGGGACTTTGGTACCCGAAGGACACCGGTATGTCACTAACAGCATATGCAGATGCAGATCATGCAGGGTGTCAAGATACTCGTCAAAGTACGTCTGGAGGTGCTTAGTTTTTGGGTGATAAGCTTGTGAGCTGGTCGTCAAAGAAGCAAATGATTACTTCTATTTCCTCTACAGAGGCTGAATACATAGCCATGTCATCTTGTTGTGCTCAAATCTTATGGATGAGATCTCAATTATCTGACTATGGCTTTGAATTCAACAAAATCCCTCTGTACTGAGACAATAAAAGTGCTATTGCTCTCTCATGCAACAACGTTCAACACTCAAGAGCAAATAATATCGACATTCGACATCATTTCATCAGGGAACAAGTGGAAAAAGGTGTGGTGGAACTCTATTTTGTGAGGTCTGAATATCAGTTAGCAGACATCTTCACCAAAGTTCTTCCAAGAGAACGTTTTGAGTTTATTCTTCCACGTCTTGGCTTGAAAAGCCTTCAACCAGAAACACTCAAACGTCTTCAGGAGGAAGACGAGGAGTAAAGGTCTATCTTCATCTATCTCTTGTATATATCTATTGGAAAATCAAAATACAAAAATATAAAACTTTCAAAATCCATAAAAATCTGAAAAATTCGAAAAATCTTTAAAAAAATTTTGTCAATTTGTCATGGTTTTCTCGGTTCGATAATATCTACGGTTTTCGTGATGTCATTCAAAGAATGACACGGGACTTTAGATGTTGTTCGAATTCTTTAAAAAAAAAAAAAAAAAAAAATCAAAAATTATTTTTGGGAGAAAGAGAAACAATGGTTTATTGTCATTTTTCAGGCAATAACCCGGTTTTAAAAGAAAGAACAGAGCCATGTTTTATCATGTTTTCAAAATTCCATGCTCTGATTCTATAAACATTTATCTGCTGAAAACTAAATGCTTTGAAAAATAACTCGATCTCTATTTTTGATAATCATCAGGACTTATTTGTCAAAATCTCTATCTCTCAATCAACAACCTATGTCATTGATTGAGGGGGAGAATGATTTCAATTAAATTAAAAAGTTACTTGGCATTAAATTGTTTTCAAAAGATGTACATGCATGTTTTTATCAATGGAGTTTAAAGTCTTTAAATCCGATCCTTATCAGTTAAATCGCTTTCATAATCAAGTCACAATTCCCCTTAAAAGCTTTCAAAATCAATTTAAATCAATAAGAGATCACAAATCTCAAATGATTTGATAATTGTGATCGGGGGAGAATGTGTGATTTAAATTGGATTTAATCTGATAATTAGGTAAATGGTTTTATAAGAATGTACATGCTATCCTGCCCACATGTGACAAACGATTTCAAATTTTCCATGCACATGTTGAGGGGGAGCATCTATCTTAAACCTATGATTTGAAATGTGATCAACTTATCTCAATGTGCAAGGTCCCTCTAGTATGTGCAAAACCCGTTTCAAATCTCGAGGCACATATTGAGGGGGAGCGAATTTATGGAAACCTCATCCTTCCCGGAAATGCTATTTCTACTTGATTTGATGTGGGAAGTGATGTTGATATCTTTTAGAAAATGGTAATCAAAGAAGTTAATTCTTTCTCTTGCCTCCATGTGCAAAACATTTTCAAATATTTGATGCACATGTTGAGGGGGAGTTCTCGTTCTAAAAATATCAAAAACAATTCAGGTACAAAATGCTTTGATAATATATCACAAGTATCTGAATTGATTTTCAAATGGTTTTCAATTGGATCCAATGGCAGATGAACAATACCAAATAGACCGACCAACTTTACTTTATGTACGGTGATATAAGGATGATAAGGTTAGGTATGTGTTCCCATGATCCGTCAGAACCGGAGGGATCTACCCAGGGATAATCCACTCGTTAGTGTAGAAGTCCTTAGGTATGATGATAAAAGGAGAAAAATGAGATATGGGAATAGTGCGGACTAAGACTGAGCTAGTACTGGAATAAACCCAACAAGGTTCTAGCTATGAAGTCTCGGTAAGCACTGAAGGGGTTGAAGAATTAAAAAGAATTGAATGAGAAAAGGGTGAAAACAAATAGCCCTCCATTTATTCAACCTTAGCGCAGAAACCGGGTTCAAATCATATGCTACTGATGGTAACATCGGTATTGAAGACAAGACGTCATGGACCCAGTGACGCACTGCACTTCAACTTTCCAAACCACTCAAGTTCCTCTTAAAAGGACTTGTTTCATTCTCACGGGGAACCAAAATTATCTATCGACTTTCTCTTAGAGATGGTTGATATTGAAGAAGGAGACCCTCTCCCTAGTCTCCAGCACAGGATCCAAATATGCACATATTGAGTCTAGAGCCACGAGATCATCAATAAATCTCATTAGGACACTTTCAATGAAGACTCTCTGTTTCATACAATGTGGAAAGAGAGATTATATCTTGAGTCCTACGCATTATCCTTGTGGTATTGCCAGAACATCTGAGTGATGTGTATACATATTCACAATGAAGATGGAAAGCCTTCTGGAGCCAACATCAAACAAGCTCCTGGTAGGTGGCATGTGAGATCTATTATATAGATCAATCATGTGACAACTGAACAGAAACAATGGGGCGATTCAATCTCTTGAATCAATCCTGGTTCAGGTTATGGATTGACGGATACCTTTGAAAAACCGGTCTTTGTGCTTAAAAAACTCTTTTCTTTAGCACATCGACCGTGTACTCATTCTTCAAACCAAAAGGTGTTTTTATGATTGATAATTGATTTTCATTAAAACCTTCGTTGTATTGCAAAAACAATTTCTATTGAGCAATACACGATTGTTTTTCAAATCTCTTTTCATCAATCAGTGGACTTAAAATTCGCTGGTTCACTCACTCCGTGTTGTCTTCTTTGAGATGTTCCGGTTTGAGAACAGCTAGAACAGCTGCGAAACCCTGTCAAGGAGATTCTTAGGAATCCTACCTGATCACAGGCAGTACGTGTACTGATCAACGGGGAACCGTGGGCCGTGTACCTCAATTCAACGAAAGTGATCAAAGACACTTTCGCACGATTTATTGCTAACTGTTGTATGCAGGTACACCCGACGTTTGCAGCTGATCAGAATGAAGCGGTCAATCCACAGCCGCATGCTCACTTAACACATTCAACTCAAAGAAATCATGATTAGTGCATCAATGACTCTGATATTTTCACTCCAAGCTTCTGCTACGCTGCTGCCAATATCATGATTCAACAAATGCTTCCGCTACTCTGATGAGAAGACATCATGATCCAGAATGTGAGCATGTCGGTCCTAAAGTCACAACACCACAAAGGATGTATTAGAGATTTTTGATAGCTGATGATCTCAAAAGATAGCTCAAAATCATTATCACGTGGATCAGTAAAAGACCTCCACTTGGAGTATCCAAACATGCAATGTGAAGAATCAATGACTACGAGCTTAGAAGCAAAGGACTACATCAAGAATGCAAGAACAATTTTTAATGTAATATCTAGTTGTATTCAATGTAATTTTGGTACATGATTGAGGTGACCTCCCTTAGGGGGAGATTGTTAGGAATTAGAAATTCCCGGTATTAAAGAGTCGGTCACCTCAAGTATATGTAATCGTTAGAAAGCTCGTAGTCGTAGTAATTCTTAAGTTAGGTAGTATTTAGTTAAGTAACACCGTGGAGGACGGACGGGTCTTTACCCGCTGTATGCCTGATCCACAGCCCGATGTGTGGCGATTTATGTAAGACTATAAATACTCTCTACCTCCCAAGGTAGAGAGTTGGAGCTCATAATAATATCTTACACTTTCTCTCACTAAGTTCCCTAAACCTCTAACTTTCTCTCTCTAGAATCCCACTTATTCGCCACCTTGTTGTTATGGTTTGATGTGTATGTGAAAAGTTATATCTTACAATTTAGTTAAGTAACACCGTGGAGGACGGACGGGTCTTTACCCACTGTATGCCTGATCCACAGCCCGTTGTATGGCGTTTTATGTAAGACTATAAATACTCTCTTCCTCCCAAGGTAGAGAGTTGGAGCTCATAATAATATCTTTCACTTTCTCTCACTAAGTTCCCTAAACCTCTAACTTTCTCTCTCTAGAATTCCACTTATACGCCCACTTTGTGTTATGGTTTGATGTGTATGTGAAATCCAATATCTTACAATTGGTATCAAGAGCCATGGTTAGATCATCTCTTACATATCTTTGGATTTCTAGTGGTTTTTAGGTGGTTTTTGAGTTTGAAAAAGTTTAGTGGTTTTTGCATCATTTGGGTGATTTCTAGTGTTAAAGTTTGGATTTTGATAGTACTTTTGTGTTTAGAATCATCACAAGTGTTTAGGTTTTGATTTGGTAAGCTTGAATCATCGTGGTTGGGTTGTTTTTGGATTGGAAAGTGGTGTTTTTGAGATTTTCTTGCTAGCGACTTGAGCCACGGATTGTTATTCTTGGTAGCGACTTGCTTTGTAAGTTGGTAGCGAGTTGCAGTTTAAGTGGTAGCGACTTGGTCCTAGCGACTTGTCTTTTGAGACAAGCCGATAAATAGTACAAGTTAGTGGATTCTCCACTACGGCTAGCGACTTGGTGAGGTTAGCGACTTGCTTCAGAAATTGTTAGCGACTTAGTATTCTTAGCGACTTGGACCTTAGCGAGTTGCTGTTTAGCGACTTGACTGTGTAGCGACTTGGTGCTTAGCGATTTGGTGATTTAGCGAGTTGCTCTTTAGCGACTTGACTGTGTAGCGACTTGGTGCTTAGCGATTTGGTGATTTAGCGAGTTGCTACTTAGCGACTTGGTGCTTAGCGACTTGGTTCAAGGGTTATAGCGACTTGGTTGATTTTTACGAAGAAGAGGTTTGACCAAAGTTGACTTTTTACGTCAAAACTTCAAACGGCCATAACTTTTGATCCGTAACTCCGTTTTCAGCGAAATACCTGTCAAAACGACCGGAACAGCCTGAATATTGTGAGGTTTCACGATGATGTCAGGAAACGAATTTTTCGAGGCCCAAATCCTCTCCGAAAGGAAGTTATTGAGCTTTTAAGTTTTTAGACCTAAATTTCTCCATAAAATCGTGCAACAACCAACCCAAATCACAACCAATCAACATCTCTGCTTATCCCACAAACACTCATAAGACCTAACACACAATTGTCTATCATTGTGTTGATCCATCAGTCGTCTTAACACATTCCATTGGTCATTGCTTAACGGTTTGGTCTTGATTTTAGTAAAATCCCGCGAAAGATTCTATTTCTCGGTTTAAATCATAGACTTGTAAAATCCCGTGCATTCTACCACATCATGTCTTACTCTACTGACCCAGTGATTTTAGAAGTGCTAAAATTGTATGATGCTGTGGATAATAATGATAATGGATGCTACACTGAACGATTAAAGATGTTTGAATTAAACAACGAGGATGTGAGATCTTCATGTTCTGAGTACAATGAGAATGAATTGCACCTGCTACAGAATGCCATGCAAATGGAATGCAGCATTGAGCCCTATCAACTACTTCATCTGCACCTCATACAGTTGTTATCCATAGCTGGGGATCGAACAAGTAGTGCTCTTTTCCGCCAGGACTTACCTACATTGACAAGAAGCTTGCTGTTGAACTTAGAGCATCTAAAGCTGCAACTTACCAATGAAGAGGTTCAAAAGGATGGTTCCAGTGCAGCTCTTCAAGTAATCTACAAACAATTTCAGCCATTCATCAGTGGGGAATATTCAGCAGATTACGATCAACACTTGACTGGAATTTCCTTCAAAAAACATACTGGAATGGAAATTCAGGAATTCATTGAGACATTTATCCAACTCATGGATAATGTGAAAAAGTACATTGAGGAAACTGCACAAAAGGATGAAAAAGTGAATGAGTGTCAGGTGCAGTTGAGAGATTGTTGTGATAAGTTGGGTAATGTATCTGTGGAAGAATCGGGTGTTGCTGAATGCAGAATGTTAGAGAAAACAAATAATGATGAGTGGGACAATGCTAAAATAGAATCTTCATGCTCATGTTCACAAGAGAGAGAGGTGCACCAGTCACAACCCGTGCAAGCTAATGTAAAGGAACGCTCCATGGAAGCTTCGGATGTACCCAAGATAGAGATGCACCGGCCACAACCTGTGCACGTTAATGCAGAGGAAAGTTGCATGAAAGTTTCTGCAGTACCTAGGTATGCATCTTCTTCTCAAAATGATGATTATGAATTGCATGAGTACACTGCATTTGTGCCTGATGATTCCTTGACCACTGAACTCAATACCTATAAGGATCAAGTTGCCATATACGAACAGCGTGCTAAGTTTGAACTTACCACTCGTGAGCAGGAGATGGATATCCAAATGCGTACAATTATTAGAAAAAGTAATTTTAGAGAAGAAGTATTAACACAAGAGTTAAACTCCTTACACGAAAAGCTTTCCAAAACTGCTAAGCAAAAACACGAACTTCAAGAAAATGTTAAAATCCTTAAGCAAGAATTCAAGGCTAAGGAATCAAAACTTTTGAATGATTTTTCCAATCTAAAAACTTTGAAAAACAAGCATGAAAATAAGTTGTACGTACAAGGGAATACCATTCGAACTGCTCACATGATCACTAAGCATCGAGTCTTAAGCGATAAGCATAGCATTCCCCTTGTTGAGGAACCAAATCCAGAGGTAATTAAAAAGGCTAGAAATGCTCATAAGGTGCTTTATGATGGTAATGAAATCCTTAAGCCTAGGCAGAAACCTAGTTGCGTTGAGTGCACTGAGGAAGATAAGAAATCTGATGAAGTCACTAGGGAGAAAATGAATAAGAAGTTAGAAGATCCTGAGTGTAAAAAGAATAACATAACGATCAAACCCCATAATTACACTAAAGAAAATTGGATCTCCTTGAACAAGTTTAAGCCTCAGACTCTATTAACCCCTGAACAAGTGTTCTGGAAAAAGGATTTAGATAAGCAAAAAGCAGAGAATCTTGTTGTAACAAACCCTCCCTTTAGGAAAATGCCTAGAGCGACTGTGTATCCTCCTAATACACCAATGCATCTTGTTCCTAGAACAATTGCCACTAAAAGCAAGACCTTAATTAGTCAATATGTTATCTTTCAACTATTTGTTGATTTTGAGAAAACTTGCAAGAAAAGGATCACACCCACTGGTATTACTGAAGGAGAAAGGGGTTTTGAGCAAACTAAAGAATGTTATTTAACTGAAGTCATGCCTTTCTTTAAACAACTAAAAGATCATTTTGAGAGTCTTAAAAAAGGAATGAATTCAGACATTAAAGAAATGGAAAAGGAATTTGATGCAATGATTGTTGAGGTTAGTGATTATGAGAGAGAATTAAAATATAATGAGATTGAGAGGAAGAACTTGCATACACTGAATGAGAATCTGATTTCTGAATGTATTGCTCAAGATGTGTTTTTCACTGCTACAAATTGTTCCATTAATGCTTCTCAATTTCATGAATTATCTGTTGCTCTGAAAGTGTCCCATGCTCGTGTCATTGAGCTTGAAACAACAAATTCAAAATTGCATGAGAAAATAGAACAGGATGATCATGATAACTTGGTCAAACATTATTCTAAATTAGAAGTTGAACATCTTGCTTTGCAATTAAAACATCAACATCTCAAAGAAAATGTTAAAACCTCAAATATCAAGACATCCTCTGATGCTCCTGAGTTTGATGCAGTTTTTGAAATTAGCAAATGTGATGAACAAATTCGAGCTCATTATAACACGATCAAAAGATTGAAAGCCCAAATTTCACAACTGAAAGGTGAAAAGAAGGATGTGACTGGTTCCCATATGCCTCCTCCTTTAGATTCTCAGAATTTCCAACTTCAAAACATAATTGATAACTTGCAAAAGGAAAATGATTGTTTTAAAGCTGAAATTTCAAAGGTTAATGATCAAAACAAAGAGTTATGTGATTCATTTAAAGTTAATCATGATAAACAAATTGAAAAGATAACTTCTTTACTTAACGATATTGAGAATCTGAAGCATGAGGTGAAAGGAAAGTTGCCAATCCCCAATTGCAAATACTCTGTTCCTAAGGTTTCTGCTTGTGATAAATATGCTATCGATATGTTATATATTCCCCCGCCCATTAGGAATAATGAACTTGCACATAAAGCATATCTCTCATACCTTAAGAAAAGTTTGAAGAGTCTCCGTGAGATTGTTGAAGATGAAAGATTAGAAAAACCTTTTGATAGTACTATAGCCTATGCCTGCATGGATGCCAAACGATCTTAGGAACTCTTAGAGTATGTAATTGTCACAAGTCCGAAATCTAGCAATAGGCGAGATAGAATAGTTGTGCCTTGTTCTATGCCTAAAGCCAAGCATGTGACCCTTGATATGCCTTGTTCCATGTCTAAATTCAAGCAAGCAACCTGTGATGTGCCTCCTAGAATTTCAGATCCCAGCACTTCTAGACCAGGAATGCAGAAAGTAGTGAAGCCATGTAATGTTCCCATCGTTACTTCTACAGATGTTAAGATTGACACTAAAGTTTGCGGGTCAAAACCTAGAAGCAATGCAAAGAAGGATAGGATTTCGCAAACTAAAAGTGATCATGATAAGGAAGTGAAAGAACACTATAGGGACAAGAAGTTTGATTTGAACAAAAAGAATCGTGTTAGTTCTAGTATTAGCTCTAAGCTTACTAAAATTAATTCGAGGCCTTATGCTGTCTGCAAAACATGTAAAAAATGTTTAATTTCTGGTAATCATGATAAATGTGATGTGTTATTTCTGAGGTCTAAGATTCATAACCCAGTTAAGAAAGCTTGGAGAGCGAAACAGATTAAGCAATCCTGGAAACCTACAGGGAATGTGTTTACAAATGTAGGATTTCAGTGGAAGCCCACAGGTCGAATATTAACGCATGGCAAACCTTACCCCTTACCTAGATCCACTATGCCTAGAATAGTGCCTGTTAAGGTTTGGAAGCCAACTGGTAGAATAATCCCATTAAGCACAAAATGTCATTTGACTAAGTCTGATGCTTCTACTAGTTCAGCTCCTAGGGATAATGCCATTGCATCTAGGGTTTCTGCTGATTCAAAGATTGCTTGTGCTAACCAAAAGGAACCCATCAGCACGTGGGGATCCAATGTTTCCAATTCTCTATCTTCGTCTGTTGTCCAAAGCAGGTCGTACAAATCGTCCCTTGGTATTTGGATTCGGGCGGCTCTAAACATATGACTGGGCTCTTAACAATGACGTCTGTTCAAATCAGTTCAGGCCTCGTACTTCATCATTATGGCGTCTGAAGATAAAACTTCAGGCCCCGTTCCTCATAGAAAAGAAAAGTGTACGCTCTTCTATGCGCTTTATCTTCAGCTAATAAGAAATTCTCTCGTAAATGGCCATACTCATCTACATTCTTCATCAACAAGCTTCATGTTTTTCCACGCTCATTCAGTCATCAAGTGGATCTACGTTCATTGGTGTATACTCTTATTCACTTGTTAAATCAAAAATGGCAACTTCGGATGCAATTTTTGAGGGGGAGAAGAGTGAATATACTACATGATGATGGATGTTTGAATAATGGTTATACAACTTAATTTTTTATGATGATGAGTGTATATTCCTTTTGATGAAGAGTGAATATACTAAGGATAACTGGGATTTGTTTTGATTTTTGATGACTCTCCTCCAACGCCTAATGCTTCACTTACTAAGGATAAATGGGAATCAATGTTTGGGATTCATTGTTTTTCAAAGATATGTTTGATGAGTACTTTCAACCTCCGACGAATGTTGATCATCCAGCTTCTGAAGCTCATGCTCCGGTTTCTATTGACTCAACTGGTTCACCATCTAAGAAGTACTTCTGAAGCTCATGCTCCGGTTTCTATTGAATAATGATCCGCTCTTTGGTATTCCTGTGCCAAATCTTCATGGATTATTGTTCATGGATAATGATCCGCTCTTTGGTATTCCTTTGCCAAATCTTCACGGATTATTGTTCTTCTCATGGTGCACGTTATAAATCAACCACATGAACATTAAGGAAAATGACTACCTCATCCGCTCGAAAACATTATTGGTGAATCTTCCAGATCAGTTTCTACATGTATACCTTAAGGAAGAATGCATTGATGTTGAGGAATCATTTGCTCCGGTTCATTCAGTGGGTCAATGTACATCCGATTGTATGTTTATTCACGTGTTGGACATTTGACACAAGTTGATTACTTCAGAGTTAATCATTTATCACTTATTTGAGATTGAAGTTGTCCTTCACAAAGGCGTGTTCTTATTTGATAACTTGCTTGGGCTTAAGAATTTGAGTTGAAGGCTTGGTTTATCTAGTTACCAGCAGTCGGAGTGGATGGTTGAAGACCTGGTTAACTATCACTATTAGGAGTTACGTTGTTTTACTCAGTGTCACATGCAGATGACGATGTAGATAATATCGAGAGGTGTTAATGTCTCATACTTTGTTTGAGTGTGAGTACTTAGAGATTTGCTTGAAGCATAGATTCTCGACACCGTTCTTCCATCTTTAAGTGCAAGCTTAAGACACAAATGCGGGGAATTCGACTTCAGTTTCAAGTTTGGTATATCGGGTTTTTCTTCAACAGTGGTCACTTCAAATTGTCTACATATGGGTTGATAAAGATAGTCAGAGAGAGTTTATGTAGCAGTTGATTCTCACAGGATTCATTTGGCCTATTTGAGTTCTTCTCACAAGATTTCAAGTTTATGGATATATTATGTTTTGCTGATTCTGAGGTATCAAAACTATTTGGGGGAAGGATATATTATTCCAACTATTTGGGGGAAGTGGTCTCTGGAGACCTTTGGTTTTTGTTACTTCATTGTTCAGTTGGAAGAAATGTGAGAAGAATATTTGGAACGTGAGATGATACTGCCTATCGACATCTTATATACGGTTTATGATAAAGTGCTTCCGGTTATATGCACAACATGTTCACTTGATCGAGCTAATTCAGTTATTTCAGAGTTGACATCCACAGAGATGATTAGTGACTCAACATGTTACATGGATGTCATCGTCTCTACTCTTGTTGGGTACATGTGTACATTATGTGCTGATTGGTTATATGTTATATAACTGGAATGCACTTGGTAAAATGAAGATGTTGATATATTGTTCCCCTAACTAGACAACTGGTCAATCTCGAATAGTAAGGTGTACATCGGGGATGCACAACAGGTTCATGTGATCGGTCGTAATCAGTTAATCCGGATTTGATAACCACTGAGACGATCAATGTTTCAACTTGTTACTTCGGTGTTCTCGTGTTCTTCAGGGTGCTGAGCTTCAATCAATGAGACCGCTTTGTATTCAACTCTACTTCTTAGGGAAATGGTCTTTATTCTATGTTTGTCGGTTTGGGGGGAAGCTACCAAAGATTCAAATTGAGAAGGCTCATGTCCAGACGATTTTCTTAGAAGCCTCGGATGCTTTGGTGGCGAAAGTTTAAGTGATGTTGATTCCTTTCTTCTACAACGTACTGAACGATATCTTTATCTCGGTACTCATTTCATCATTCTCTTAAACTAATTTATCTCTTGTAAATATTTATTCGAAAAACAAAATACAAAATTATAAAACCTTCAAAAAATCAAATAGAAAAATATAAAACTTTCAAAATCCATAAAGATTTGAAAAATTCGAAAAATCTTCAAAAAATATTGTCATTTTGTCATGTTTCTCTCGTTTCGATAATATCTACGGTCTTGATGTTGTCATTCAAAGAATGACACGGGACTTTAGATGTTGTTCGAATTTTTATATAAAAAAAATTAAAAAAAAAATTAAAAAAAAAATTTGGGAGAAAGAGAAAAAAAATGGTTTATTGTCATTTCAGGCAGTAACCCGCTTTTCAAAGAAAGAACAGAGCCATGCTTTACCATGCTTTCAAATTCCATGCTCTGATTCTATAAACATTTATCTGCTGAAAACTAACTGCTTTGAAAAATAACTCGGTCTCTATTTTTGATAATCATCAGGACTTATTTGTCAAAATCTCTATCTCTCAATCAACAACCTATGTCATTGATTGAGGGGGAGAATGATTTCAATTAAATTAAAAAGTTATTTGGCATTAAATTGTTTTCAAAAGATGTACATGCATGTTTTATCAATGGAGTTTTAAAGTCTAAAAATCCGATCCTTATCAGTTAAAACGCTTTCATAATCAAGTCACAATTCCCCTTAAAATCTTTCAAAATCAATTTAAATCAATAAGAGATCACAAATCTCAAATGATTTGATAATTGTGATCGGGGGAGAATGTGTGATTTAAATTGGATTTAAACTGATAATTCGGTAAATGGTTTTATAAGAATGTACATGCTATCCTTCCCACATGTGACAAACGATTTCAAATTTTCCATGCACATGTTGAGGGGGAGCATCTATCTTAAACCTATGATTTGAAACGTGATCATTTATCTCAATGTGCAGGTTCCCTCTAGTATGTGCAAAACTCTTTTCAAACCTCGAGGCACATATTGAGGGGGAGCAAACTTATGGAAACCTCATCCTTCCCGGAAATGCTTTATCTACTTGATTTGATCAAGGAAGTGATGGTGATATCTTTTAGAAAATGGTAATCAAAGAAGTAATTTCTTCCTCTTGCCTCCGTGTGCAAAACGATTTCAAACAATTCATGCACATGTTGAGGGGGAGCACTTATTCTAAGAATATCAAAAACAATTCAGGTACAAAATGTTTTGATAATATATCAGAAGTATCTGGATTGTTTTTCAAATGGTTTTCAATTGGTTCCAATGGCAGATGAACAATACCAAATAGACCGACCAACTTTACTTTATGTACGGTGATATAAGGATGATAAGGTTAGGTATGTGTTCCCATGATCCGCCAGAACCGGAGGGATCTACCCAGGGACAATCCACTAGTTAGTGTAGAAGTCCTTAGGTATGATGATAAAAGGAGAAAAATGAGATACGGGAAGAGTGCGGACTAAGACTGAGCTAGTACTGGAATAAACCCAACAAGGTTCTAGCTATGAAGTCTCGGTAAGCACTGAAGGGGTTGAAGAATTAAAAAGAATTGAATGAGAAAAGGGTGAAAACAAATAGCCCTCCATTTATTCAACCTTAGGGCAGAAACCGGGTTCAATTCATATGCTACTGATGGTAACATCGGTATTGAAGACAAGACGCCATGGACCCAGTGACACACTGCACTTCAACTTTCCAAACCACTCAAGTTCCTCTTAAAAGGACTTGTTTCATTCTCACGGGGAACCGACATTATCTATCGACTTTCTCTTAGAGATTGTTGATATTGAAGAAGGAGACCCTCTCCCTAGTCTCCGGCACAGGATCCAAATATGCACAAAATTGAGTCTAGAGCCACGAGATCATCAATAAATCTCATTAGGACACTTTCAATGAAGACTCTCGGTTTCACACAATGTGAAAAGAGAGATTATATCTTGAGTCCTACGCATTATCCTTGTGGTATTTCCAGAACATCTGAGTGATGTGTAAACATATTCACAATGAAGATGGAAAACCTTCTGGAGCCAACATCAAACAAGCTCCTGGTAGGTGGCAGGTGAGATCTATCATATAGATCAACCATGTGACAACTGAACAGAAACAATAGGGTGATTCAATCTCTTGAATCAATCCTGGTTCAGGTTACGGATTGACGGATACCTTTGAAAAACCGATCTTTGTTCTTAAAAACTCTTTTCTATAGCACATCGACCGTGTACTAATTTTTCAAATCAAAAGGTGTTTCTATGATTGATAATTGATTTTCAATAAAACCTTCGTTGTATTGCAAAAACAATCTCTATTGAGCAATACACGACTGCTTTTCAAATCTCTTTTCATCAATCAGTGGACTTAAATTCGCTGGTTCACTCACTCCGTGTTGTCTTCTTTGAGATGCTCCGGTTTGAGAACAGCTAGAGCAGCTGCGAAACCCTGTCAAGGAAATTCTTCGGAATTATACCTGATCACAGGCAGTACTTGTACTGATCAACGGGGAACCGTGGGCCGTGTACCTCAATTCAACGAAAGTGATCAAAGACACTTTCGTGTGATTTATTGCTAACTGTTGTATGCAGGTACACCCGACGTTTGCAGCTGATCAGAATGAAGCGGTCAATCCATAGCCGCATGCTCACTTAACACATTCATCTCAAAAGAAATCATGATTAGTGCATCAATGACTCTGATATTTTCACTCCATGCTTCTGCTACGATGCTGCCAATATCATGAATCAACGAAAGCTTCCGTTACTCTGATGAGAAGATATCATGATCCAGAATGTGAGCATGTCAGTCCGTAAGTCACAACATCACATAATACCAACACCACAATGGATGTCTCAGAGATTTTTAGTAGCTGATGATCTCAAAAGCTGGCTCAAAGTTATTATCACGTGGATCAGTAAAAGACCTCCACCTGGAGTAACCAAACATGCAATGAGAAGAATCAATGACTACGAGCTTCGGAGCAAAGTACTACATCAAGAATGCAAGAACAATTGTTAATGAAATATCTGTTTGTATTCAATGTAATTTTAGTATATGTTTGAGGTGACCTCCCTTAGGGGGAGATTGTTAGGAATTAGAAATTCCAGGTATTAAAGAGTCGGTCACCTCAAGTATATGTAATCGTTAGAAAGCTCGTAGTCGTAGTTATTTTAAGTTAAGTAGTATCTAGTTAAGTAACACCGTGGAGGACGGACGGGTCTTTACCCACTGTATGCCTGATCCACAGCCCGTTGTGTGGCGTTTTATGTAAGACTATAAATACTCTCTACCTCCCAAGGTAGAGAGTTGGAGCTCATAATAATATCTTTCACTTTCTCTCACTAAGTTCCCTAAACCTCTAACTTTCTCTCTCTAGAATTCCACTTATACGCCCACTTTGTGTTATGGTTTAATGTGTATGTGAAATCCAATATCTTACAAGAAAAGAGGTAGATAGACTTGCTTTAGATAACTTAGGTTATAAAGTTGGTCTTGAGAATGTAGAAGAGAAACTTAACTTTTGCATAAAATGTGAGTTTGAGTATGTAGATAAGATAAACATACTAGGTGGTGAAATTGACCGTAAGGATAGAGAGATTAAGATGCTTAAACAGAAACTTGAAGAAGCAGAAAGTGTAAAACAAGAAGCCCTAGAAAAGAAAGAGAAACATGTAGTTAGGGTTGCTAAAACAAAATTTGCTTCTGATTTAGTAAATAAATCTATAGGGTGTCAATTAATGAGAAAGGGTTCTGGGATAGGATACAATAATATGCCACCACCCTCTCTAATGAAACATGCACCACCTGGCACTGAATTGTCATTTAGCAGTGAGTTTAGTTTCAACAAACCTGTAGGTGAAATTAGTAAGTCTGAATCACCTAAGATAGGTTCTGATAAGTCATCTGATGGTCCAATTATTGAGGATTGGGAATCAGATTCTGAGGAAGATAGGTCTGAATCAACACAGTCGGAAAAGTTAGAAAGTGTTAAACAAGTTGATTCTAAACAAACCAATCTTATGCCTAGATTTGGAGCACCAATTTCTAGGAAAGTTGTAGACTATAATGAGATACCTAGGGAGCAGATGAAAAGATTCACACCTAGAGGAAAGCAAAGAAACTTCAATGGCTTAATCTCAAATAGATTAGGGGAGGAGTTTCAATGTGTCAAAAAGGCTTGTTTTAAATAGGGTAGTTTTGAGCATCTTCAAAGAAACTGTTATAAATACCAACCACAAGTCTGGAATCATTGGAGGAGGGTGAACCACAAAAATTTTTCAAAGAACACCATCCCTCACCCAAACAAAAACATGATCCCAAAAGCAGTGCTCATGAAAAATGGTAAAACTGCTGCAACCAAATGGGTTCCAACCACTGCTAAGCCAAATGTAAACACTGCTAAGCAAATTGTTTCCACTGCTAAGCAGAATATCACCACTGAATCAAAAGAAGTTTTAACTATTCCAAATGTGATAACTGACACAGTGGTTGAAAGCCATTTATATGATGTAAAGGCCTCAGCTAGCTGGCAATGGAAAACCTAAGACCAAGGTTTTACATAATGCCAGTAGTGCATCAATGGACCTAAAGAAATTTGATTATATTGATGAACAGGGCAAACCCAATTCAGTATTGGCTTGGGTCCACAAAAGGAAATAACTTGTTTAAATTCATGTGCAGGGCAATCTACAGGATGAACTACAAGATAAAGGAATTTTTGATAGTGGTTGCTCTGGGCACATGACATGGGATAGGAGCAACCTTGAGGATTTTGAAGCTTTTGATGGAGGTCATGTGGCATTTAGCAATGATCCAAAAGGAGGAAAAATTGTTGGCAGATGAACTATCAGAACAGGAAAGCTGGATTTTGAGAAGGTTTATCTGGTACAGGGACTGAAGTACAATCTATTCAGTGTTTCTCAAATGTGTGATAAGAAAAACTGGGTACGTTTTGGAGAAACTGAGTGTGTGGTGTTATCTCCAGATTTTAAAATGCCTGATGAGAAATATGTGCAGTTAAGAGTACCTAGGAAAGAAAACATATACTGCTTTAACATGAAAGATGTAATTCCTAATAGGTCCTTAACTTGTTTGTTTGCTAAGGCATCAGTTGATGAGTCAAAATTGTGGCATAGAAGGCTAGGTCACCTTAATTTTAAAACAATCAATAAACTGGTAAAGGGAAACTTAGTGAGAGGGTTACCTTCTAAGGTTTTTGAGTGTGAAGAACTTTTGTGGCTTTTCAGAAAGGAAAACAACATAGAGCCTCTTGTAAGACCAAGACAATTAACACCATTACTCAACCACTGTTTATGCTTCATATGGACTTATTTGGCCATACCTTTGTTAAAATTTTGAACCATAAGCAGTACTGCCTAGTTATTACTGATGATTATAGTAGATTTTCTTGGGTATACTTTTTAGCTGCTAAGAGTGAAACTAGTGAGATCCTCAAGAGTTTCATTACTAGGATAGAAAATCAAGTAAACCATAAGGTCAAAGTAATCAGATGTGATAATGGAACTGAGTTTAAAAATGATGTGATGAATCAGTTATGTGTGGCTAAGGGTATTGAAAGACAGTTTAGTGTTGCTAGAACACCACAACAGAATGGTGTAGCTGAAAGGAAAAATAGAACACTAATTGAGGCTGCAAGAACAATGTTATCAGAATCTAAGTTACCAACTACCTTTTGGGCTGAAGCTGTAGGAACTGCATGTTATGTACAGAATAGAAGCAAGGTAGTGAAGCCTCATAACAAGACCCCCTATGAGCTATTACATGATAGGAAACCTATGATAGCTTTCCTAAAACCTTTTGGGTGTCCTGTTACTATCTTAAATACCATAGACTACCTAGGAAAATTTCAAGAAAAAGCAGATGATGGATACTTTCTTGGCTATTCTTTCAATAGTAAAGCCTTTAGAGTATACAATAGGAGGACCAGAATTGTAGAATAAAACTTACATGTTAAGTTTAGTGAAGAGACTCCTAGTGTTGAAACAAAAGGACCAGAGTGGCTATTTAATATTGATATGCTAACCAAGTCTATGAATTATGAGCCTATCATTGTACGTACATCCACTAATATTGATGCAGGTACTCAAATGGATTCTGATAGAGAAGCAAATTCTAAGGAAGCTGATTCTCCAAAGGAATTCTATTTGCTTGAAAAGTGGAAAACTAGTCCTATCTCACCCATCATTGAAAAGCAGAGTCCCTCAGAAGGTGATGGTCTGGATCCAGGCAACAAAAGAGATCATCATCAAGATAAGGAAGAGTTATTGAAAGATAACTCAGTGTCGGTAGAAGAAATTGAAAAGAAGAAGAAAAATTCTGAAAGCACTGCTAAGCATAATTAAAGCACTGCTAGGCCAAATTCTACCACTGCTAGTTCATCTGAATCCCCTGCTGTAAGTACTAATGACAGTATTTATTTTGGAATCCCTGCCAAGCCACTATTTGGTGAAGATGAGTGTCCAACTGATCCTGACATGCCTGCTTTGGAAGAAAGAGATACTCCTACTGATGATGAGAACATGGATGACTTTTTCAAAGATGCTGATGTTACAAATTTGGATACAGTCATCATAGAGAGTCCAATTCCTACCACCAGAGTGTATAAGAATCATCCCAAAGAGCAAATTCTTGGAGATTTGAATACTCCAGTTCAAACAAGCAGGCTTTGAACACTAAAACCTTTCCTGAACAAGGTTTCTTTGCCAGATCACTTCACAAAAGAAACAGTCATCAAGATCTGCAAAACTGTTTGTTTGCTTGCTTTTTGTCACAAAAGGAGCCCAAAAGAGTTGAAGAATCATTAGGAGAAGAAGGTTGGATTGAATCCATGCAAGAGGAGCTGCTACAATTCAAGCTTCAAGAAGTGTAGACATTGGTTGATCTTCCTAATGGTAAAAGGGCTATTGGAACTAAATGGGTATTCAGAAATAAAAAGGATGAAAGGGGCATTGTGGTGAGGAATAAATCAAGGTTGGTTGCTCAAGGATACACACAAACTGAAGGTTTGCATAATAGATTATTGTTTTGTAAAAGTTTGTAAAAGTTATGTACTGTTATTAGTTGATCTTAGTATTGCTTGTTTTGTTCTATCCACTGCTTGTCTCTTTGTGTTTCCACTAACTATTTTGCAGATCAAAGGAAATAAATCATCACCAGTAAGATGCAATGGACTTAAAAGGAAACATGGTTCTATTATTCATTATTAGAACTGCATACATGGATGCAGAGTTACAACTAGTCTATTCAAACTACCATCAGCAGAGCACTACAAAAGAAAACAACATAAAAACAACCATCTAAAGACAACAAGCTTCACAACATCCAACTATGGCTTCCTTGCAATGGCCCACTTTGGCATCTCCTTCTGAACTCTTGGTCCTCCAATAACATCCCACACTTTGGGACATGCAAGTCCTATCACCCTCTCTCTTTTGGGAGGTGATGAAGAAGATGGACCAACTGGTGGTGGAAGGAGTGCTTGCATAGTTGGAGCTGGTAGAGGTTCTGGTGGTGATATTGCTGCAAGGGGAGGCACAAACACTGCTCTGGAAGAAGCTTCATCATCTGTGTCTTCATAAGGAGACACATAGCTTGGCATAGAGCTCAACTCAGAACTGGATCCTTTCTTGATGGCATCTTGAGGCACTGGTTGAATGGATGAAGGCCCAGCATATGAAGGGTTTGTGCTCATGAGAGTGTGAGATCTTTTCCTTGATGCAAGAAACTCTTCCCAAACACTGTCTGAGGAAGAACTGTTGGTGTCTGATGTGAGATCAATAGGGTTTGACTTGCTCATGGTGATGATCTTGAAGTGTTTTTTTGTGAGAAGGTTTTTGGGTATGTGTGTCATGTGAGTGGTATTTGGGTAATATGCTCTTTAATAGAGTTAAGAGAAATCAGTGTGTTAAATGTGGGGAAGGTGTGAGTAGTTGAGGAGTAAATAAAGCCTTTGACTTTGGTGGACGTTTCAATGACTTGGAGTTGACCTTTGACTGGGTGTTTAGCAATTTTGTTAACCACTGCCAGTATAGATTATACAACCTCTCCTAGTTAATTCTAACCTCTGCTAACTTAACAAAATTCTTGTGTTTTGGTTTGTGTTAGTGATGTGCAGGTTTGAAGGATATATTGTATCTTATAGATCTTTTGGAGCTGTAGGAGTAGCTTAAAAAAATTGTGTATCTTTTGTAATCCTTCAAACTAATGCATAATATCACTATTTTTGGCTTAGATTTTGTTGCAGAAGTCTGAGTCAATAGATCGGAGTGTTGGTGATGTATCCACTGCCAGACCATTTCAAACCACTGCTAGTTGTGCTCAAACCACTGCTAGAATACTTTTGCTGACAATGGAAACTTGAGGGGCTATTTTGTAACTTTGGTGATAACGTATTTATTCCCCCAAATCACTGCCGAATCATTTAATTGATCTTCAAATCACTTCCAATTGGCGCCTTACACAAACCCTAACCATTCCCAACTGCTTAATTCACACTCCCACAACATATTCCATCACTAATCACAATGTCGACTTTGTATTCCAAAACCCATAACCTAGTTGCATACTTGGTCAAGAACAATCAATCAGAAGGATTTCATGATATGATTGATTTTCTCAAACACAGTCCTATCCACTTTGCGTTAACAGTAGAACCCACAATTCTTAAAACTTATGTTCATCAATTTTGGTGGAATGCTGAAATACAGGAGAGAGATGGGTTAGAGGTTCTTAGGACTGTTGTGGAGGAGAATGAGATTTTGGTCACTGAGGATGTAATTAGAGGTGTCTTGAAGCTAGAGGATGCTGCTGGAGTGGTTAATCTTTCTAATGATGAAATTTTTGAAGGTTTAGCCAGGCTGGGTTATGAAAGAAGGGGTGATAGAATTAAATTTCTTAAAGGTATGTTTTCACCCTAGTTGAAATTTTTGATTCACACTTTGCTGATGTGTGTGAGCAATAAGACAACAGGATTTGATGAGTTTCCCTCCAAAATTGCAACTGCCATTATCTGTCTTTCTGAAGGGAGGGTATTCAATTGGTCTAGGATGATTTTTGATGGGTTTCTGAAGAATATTAGAGACAAGGGAAAGTATTACTTGTATCCTAGGTTTGTTCAATTGATTGTGGAGAGTGAGATTGAAGAACCTATTGCTCATAATAGGAAGTATGATGTCCTTCATATGCTTCCAAAGATGTTTGCACACATGAGGCACCAAAATCCTACTTTCTCAGGTAACATTACACCATTGTTTCCTAATATGCTAAATTTGCCAGACATTCCTGAGAATGAACTGAACCCTGAAAAACAACCCAACCAAACCACTGAAGCTGAACCTACTGCTACCACAACTACAACCACTGCTACCCAACCTGAATCCATTGTTGAACCTTTAACTTCAACTTCTGAACCAAAAAGGATTTTGTTTACTAGGAGGAGGCGAAAGGGCACCAAGCTACCTCAGGCTGGTGTTAGTGGTGTAATTATTGAGGCTGTCACAAGAAGTGGAGGTGACATGAGTGGAAGGGCTTTAACTACTGGTTCTGGCCTAGGTGCTGAACAGGACAGTGAAAACATAAGTAAGACCCAACCACTGGCAACTTCTAATGTGGAGAGTTCTCTTGAGCTCAAAGCAGGTAGAGGAATCCCTAGCCAACTGGCTAAATCAGGGTGCATGGATGATCAGGCTCGGTCTGATGCCATGTTTTCTACACCCCATGATTCACCTCTCGGAGCAGGTTACACAGCTCGAAGTGATGAGGGTAGCTTGGAACATTATACTGAATTGACGGGTACTGTAAATGTACAAAATGACTTTTCCAAGGATCCACCTCTCGGACCGGGTTACACAGGTCGAAGTGGTGAGGATATTATTGAACAATTGAATGAATTGACGGCTAAATGTACCACTATGGAGAATACAATCACTGGTCTTCAGGAACTTGCCGTGTTTCAGGCTAGGCATATCAGAAGGTTGAAGCACATGGTATCTGTTTTGGAAAGACTAAGGAGGCCAGTGATTACTGCTTTTAGGAGAGCTAAGAGGGTGCACAAGATGGCAAGCTCCTCAAAGGATGTAAGTTTGGAGGATGTAACCAAACAGGGGAGGAGTGATTGCATAGATTCAGGGGAGGCTTTGGATGATGATTTGGAGAGTGGAGATCATGGAAATGAGTATGTAGTGACTGACAAAGATGGCAAAGAAGCAGTGATTGAATCTTCAAAGGTTTCAGTTGAAGACAAGATGGAGGAAGTGGTTCAGGCAACAACCACTGCTGATGTTGCTGCAACCACTGCCAGTTCAAACCAAACCACTGCTGAGGTAATTCCAACTACTGTTACTTCAGATTCACCTATAGCCATTATGACCACTTCTACTATTGTTACAACCACTGTCACATCACCTCCCAAATCTAAAGAAGTGGAGAAGGAGGCTGCTGGTACCTTGCTTCACTTAAGCAAAACTTCATCAAACCCTGCACCTACTATTGCACCTATCATTCTAAAACCAATTGGCCCTAAACCCTTGGGTAAGAGTTTGAAAATTGGTGAACATGTGAATACTAAGGTGGTTCTACCAGACATTGGAAAGGGGAAAGGCATTGCTGAGCCTGTTTTGAAGTTCAAGAATAGGCCAGAGCAAATTTTACATGATGAAGAGTTGTCTAAGAAATTGCAAGCTGATGAATTTGCTGCTGAAGAGAAGAGAAAACAAGAGGAAGAGGAAGCTAATATGGCTACTATGAAACTGATTGAAGAATGGAACAATGAACAACCTTTTCTTCAAGCCTCTGAACATATAAGAACTGAATATACTACTCTTGAATGGATGCTATTAGATGCTGCTACAACGTCCAAGGTCTTAGCTGAGAAGGCAAGAAAGATAAGTCTGGAGAAAAAGCAAGCTAAAAGGAAGAAACCTCCAACTAAGACTGAAATGAGAAATCAAATGATGAAGGTTATCAGACATATGGATCAGCATATTGGTGTTAATTTGAGAAAGTGTACATATGAAGAGGTTGTGGAAATTTATCAAGCTTGTAAAAGAAGAAATGATGACTTTATTCCTATGAATTCTGAGAAAGAAGCTGAATGGATAGAGAATATACAAAAGAGAAGAGCTGGAGTTCAGGAGGAATCTAGTTCAAAAAGACAGAAAGTGGATGATGAAATAGAGAAAGAAGAAAGAGTAAAACAATATCTTTTGGAGTGTGACAAACCTGAGCCTATTAATCCTACTCCAATAAGAGCTATTCATCCTATTGAAGATTTTGCAGATCATCGCAGCTAATGATAGAGAGATGATTGAAATTACAAGAGCTGATGGATGGAAGAGCACTTGCTTCAATTTTGGATGTATGTTGTTTAGTTTGAAAGTGGTTGATCTGGAACAATTATGGAAGGTATTGGAGTTTAGATATGGAAAGTTTGGTCCAACTGGTGTGTTAGCAAAATTTGTGTGGACTTCTATCAAGAACTTGTGCCAGCCTAATCCAGAAGACGAATTTTGGGAAAACTGTAAGGTGGTTGAGTGGATGTTGTATCAACTTTGCAGAGTTTATGTTGTGCAGACTACAAAAGAGAAGTTCTTCATGTTTATTGATAAGGATTATCCATTATCAAAGAATGTTCCCAAAAAATTGTTGGAAGCCAAACTTGCTCCACAGGGGACTAAGCCCACCAATCCTATGATTGATCAACTGTTTCAGAGGATTGAGAAGATTGCAGATCTACAGGGTCCTTTGGCATTAAAGGAAAAACCTCAAGGAAGACTGAAGAGGAAGGCTGATAGGTCTAAAGCTGTGGATTACACATCTGAGTCAGAAACTGAAGAAGAGGTTGAAGAAAACAAGAAAAGACTGATGGTTCTCACTAAATTGTCAAGCTTAAAGGAGCCAGAGGTTAGTTGTACATCATCTCTTTCAGGTCATCATCAAATTGTTTCATATACCTTTGAGTTTACTATAAGTGGAGGATGTTGGAAGTTTGAGAGAACCAATGGTGAGAGTTATGGTTTTGTCAAATTTTCACAAATGCTTTACTATTTGGAAAGAGATGATTTGATGGCCATCTGGAGGTTATACAAAGATAGATTTGGAGATGTAGCACCAGATGATTATCATGAGAGGATTGTTTATTATAATTTGAAGATGATATTTGAACCTACTCATGATGAACCTGAATGGAATGGACTCTTCAATGGCAGTGTTACAAGTTGGTATTTATATCAGTCTTGTGGAGTTCATGTATTAACTGTTTCTGGAAAAGTTATTCATATGTGTGTGGAAAGTGATTATCCTAAATTGAATAATTATCCAGAAGTCCTTACTCAGATGTTACAGCCTCGTGGATTGAAGTTGCAGAAACCCTTTAATTATCAAGCTTACAGGTTGCTAAGGAAGTTTGAGAAGTTACTACATCCTGATAAGTGTTTGGATACATCCTCCAAGTAAAGAGTGTATGGGCTTTAAAAGAAACTTGATGTTTGTGTTGGTAAATATCAAGTTTAGAAGAGGATTGTTGGGTTTTAGGTTCCACTGAAAGGAATTATTCTAAGTATGGAACCACTCCTAGAGCAAAAGAAACCATGGCTAGAAGAAAGGAATCCACTGCTATGTTAAACCACGGCTAGTAGTATTGTGTAACCACTGCTAATGTTTTGTAAGCACTGCTAGTTTGTTAAGTCGGTTTAATATTTTGTATTAGATAAATATGGAAAAGATATTTATCTTGTAGGTTACGTATTGTATATTGTAAAGGACTCCTTAGCCTATAAAAGGAGGTTCTAGGTTAGAGTTAGATATACGTGTGTTAGATATATCTAAAGTCGATACACTTCAAGGTTGTAAAACCCTAATACTATTCAGAGTATTCGTATTAATAATATTGAGGTTTTAGTGATTTCTATTGTTCTTCTTCTTAAGATTAAACATTATATTCCGCGTAGTGTTTAATAGATTATTGTTTAAGTCAGTTTCTATAAAGGACCGTTTGCTCAACTGGGATCAACAGCGTCACACCCAGAAACTGCCCCTGTATCTTTGCCCTACCATCAACACCAAACACAGTTATATTCAAGCTATTATTTTCCAATTTAGTAAAAACAATAACATCCCCAAACTTAATATCGGAATATTGAAGAGCAGCCAACCACATTTCCTCATCCATAACATACACAACATTATCAACATGACCTCCTTCATGTACAAAATTAACATCCACATTAAACTGCATTCCTTCAACAACAACAACAACAACAATGGTAGCTTCCAACCCCATACCATCTAGAAAATTTGCGAGCAATGTCTGAGACAACAACATGATTCACAATTATAACAAATAATAAAGTACACTTATTGGTAAAAAACGTAAACAAAAATATGTAATTCTTATAAATATATAAATCAAATCACTTGTGGATTATGAGGGTATGGCAGCCTATAACTCTGAAACCTTATATGACGACTTTCTACACTAGCATATTCCTCAACTTCCAACCCATGAGAGTCATAGCCATTAATGTAAAAAGAGTCATCACCTTCTTGAACAAAGTGTAAGATATGAACATCCGTATACATGTTTTCATGAACAAATTCTACCCATTTCTTACCTAAAATCCTAATGGGACCTCCAAATGGGGCAACAATCCTTACTTTTTCCCGTTGTCTTTGAACCCCAGTTAAATATAAATTCCGATTCCCATTAAAAGCAAGGTCAGCAAATACTTGAGGAAGCTCGAGAAACTCAGGGTACACAGATATGTTTGGTCGCACCACAAACTCAATTGGCATTATTACCTTCTAAAACAGTTACAAAAATATTAAAACTCTACTAATTTTATGAATAAGAAAGAACATTAAAAAAAAGAAATGCAACAAACATGTAAAAAGTTATACGCAAAAATAAATTTATACCAACAATGGTAAAATCAAACAAATATGTCCACATAACAACATTTCAAAGGTAATAAATATCGCGAAAGTGTGAAATTATTATTAATCATGATTACAAATAAAAATAAAAACAACTAATACTTCAAGAACTATAATTGGCCTTATTAACTTATAAATTATTTTAAAAAATGAATATAGTAACAAATTATAGCAAACAACCAATGAGGGTAAATCATTGTACAATTAAACTTAGGGTTTTGACTTTCTACTAAACCTGGGAATTTCAAAACAGAATATGATAACCAAGACTCCAATACTATTTCGCCTAATTGAGAAACTGTAAATGCCCACAAAAAGGTCCAATAATATTTGGTGCAATCAAACTTAACCCAATAACATTTTATCAATAGAATAATAAAAAACAAAACAACACCAACTGCGAAACAAATGCATAGAACTATAACTATAGAATATGGAACAACCATGAAGAACCAACTGCATTACCTGTTTCAAGTAGATGACCGGAAAAAAACAAGCCTCAAATTAATGTTGATGATTCAGATAAACAGACAAGTTGGCCACTATTAAGTACAGTAACTTATGTATGATTTGATATGTGTGTAGTGTCAGCTACTAAAAAGTGTATAGAGTAAGTTATGTATTATTTGATATGTTTGTATTGTTATTTACTACAAGGTGAAAAAAATTCCCAAATAGATTTTGGCTATTATATAATCAAGCAAACAAAATATAAACTAAACAAAGCCCACTACATGTTAAATATTATAATCCATTAAGCCAAGTTTTATAGTTATATATCTTTCAAACAGCCCAAATGACATTTACAAAACTAATCCATCACACTCAAAAAATTATATCCCAAACAGCAGCCAAGTTAATTACATAGAAAACATAACATTTGAATATACAATGTAATGAAATCCAACAAACAAAATTATTATTAACAGCAAAATAACCAACAAATTAGGCAACACAATGCGAAAACATATTACCTAAAAATATCATTTACTAATATTCCATAGAAGCAGATACAAAAGATACTAATTCAGACACATTATAATTACATGGAGTAGTTAGTCATATAAACAAAAATCATACCAAATGTAAACCCATAATAACCCACAAATAATTGTTTTAAGTTAAACAGATATTAAACAATGACAATATCATCCAATGGTAATAACAACATCCCCCCTGCTTTTCAATACTTCAACATCTATTGTAAACTTGAGCATCTGATTCTCATCAACCCTCAGTTCCATCATGATCGATTTCCATTCTTCAAGCATAACAACATGGTCATCAAACTCCTTGACTCTTATTCTGTCAATATACTTCCGAAAGACAACGTCCTTCTCAAATGAGGAATTCAGATGACACAATCTGGCCTTCGTTGTATCGTCTGGACCAAAAAAGTTGTATAGCATATGTCGGTGAACAAAACCAGCTGGAACTGTCTGTTCAAATGTTTACAACACACAATCATAAATTTAAACAAAACAAAAAGATATATAAAAACAATATACACATCAAGTATAAACTTACAGTATAACCCTTCAAACCAGTTTGTTAGTGCAAATATTATGATATTTAATCTATACATTCTCATTTGTTTTGTTGATGGCAAACATGTAACTTGTAATACATAACATAAAATGTATAAGTTACTTGTAATTATATTTTGTCTCAACATACTCTCAACACCTCTCGACGACTCAAGTCCTTGTATGCTACAACACAGGTTCGTACATGTTTGTTATGTTGCGTTATGATCAAACCCCTAACAAATCATTAAACATGTTTAGTTAAATAGTTTATAAAACACTTAAGTAATTTTGATTACTTAGATTTTATAAAATACATAAACATAAGTAAATGTGTTGGGTAAAACCCATGACTCAAGACCCATACCCAATGTCTAGATACATTGTACCTTGGTGGGCACTCAAAATTCATGACTCATAGCTCATAGTTTTAACTCATAAACCATGGGTAAAGAGGAGCGTGCACGGATCCTACAAGTGTCCCACGGATCCCTTGGAATTACAAGGGCCGGATCCCTCCAGGAGGGATCCTTGGGGCAGAACATGGTTTTGGCCTTTTTGCCTATAAATAGCAAGCCACTTCTTACCATTTCTTCATACCTTCACACATAGTTTATCTCCACCATCTCTAGCATATTTAGATCATTAGGAAACATGTAATCCACCCACATCACATATGATCATAATGCTTCTAACTTTCATTTGTTGTAAGCATACTCCTGAAGTGATCCTCCAAAGCAAGCCTAGAGATCTCGCACCATTACCTAATGAAGTGATCACCCATCACAAGCATACAAGCACATGAATATCTTCTACAACAAGCTTGGGAAACTTGTCATCTTCATTCATAAAAGACTAACTACCTCATGCTTTATGTTCTTGATGTTTAGTTTAGGACTTCATATCCATTAGACACATTGTCTTGGATATTGTCTAGTATAATATTCTTGTATCTATGACTAGACTAGATGGTTTATGTGTTTGTGCCATAAAACACAAGGTTTGTTATGTTGGGTCACAAAACATAACGGGTATCATAGATGTGTCGTACATCTAAGACTAGACTAGATGGTTTATGTGTTTGTGCCATAAAACACAAGGTTTGTTATGTTGGGCCACAAAACATAACGGGTGCCTAGAAGTCAAGTCACAAGGCATTAGTGAAGGGTGCCTAGAGATCGATTCAAGGGCATTAGTGAAAGGTGCCTAAGGTGTACATTCGATATGGTGTGATTCGATGTACAAGATAGATTAGTATTGGGTCAAAGGATATTGATATACTTGTTGATGTTGTTATAAGGAGTAGATCTCCTTTGGGGTTAGGTGTTGTGTAGTGTTGGGTAGTAGTTCCTCCATTGTAATGGAACTCGGTACTTAGCCTAGTACCGGATAAAGGGTAGGCGACGTTGTGGTAGGTGTGGTTCACCTTGGTGAAAGAACCCGGTGGTTAGCCTAGTACCCGAAAAAGAGTTGGCGACGTTGTGAAGGCTTCTCTGCCATAAGGAGTTGGTGTCGTGTAGTGTTTACGAACTCTCGAGTAGGTGACTCGGGTAGTGGAGTAGGGCAAGGAAGGTGTCCTTGTAGCCGAACCACTATAAATCCTCGTGTTGGGTTGTCTATCCTTTTACTTATCGCTTTACTTTTATTCTTGCGTTACATTGTTTATTTTCTATGTGGTTGATGTCTATGTTTGTGATACATACTTGGTCTTTCATATAGTCATAAACTATATTTAACACTTTACATATTATGACATGCTTGATCAAGAAAAAGCAACCGGACTAATAATGGTGAAACTTGATTTATAATGAACCATTAATCTTGCAGAATCTTATGTGATATTAAGGGGTTGGCCTTACATGCCGTAATGCATTAAATGCATTGATGAGTGTCTAAATACTCATCATTTTTGTACAAAATAAACTGCAAAATCATCTGAAAACACTCAGAAACACATCAAAATGATCAAAATATCACAAATCAGTGTTTTATGTGTTTTAAATGCTAAAATATCAAAATCAGATGAAAAACATATCAAATTTGCAAAAATTGCAGTTTTAGTCCCCCAAGTTTCAAAAATTGTCAAAAATAGTCCCTGAGCCAAAATTTCAAAATAAAAGTCACCAAAGGTCTTTTTAAAATCATAAATTGTCAAATTGAGTCCTTTGGTGAAAAATATCAAAAAGTTTGAGAAATTACAAGTTTAGTCCTTTAACTTTGAAATTTGGCAGAAATGGCCCCTGGAAAATTGGAATATGACAGAATTGGTCCCTGTACTTTTGAAGCTTGTCAGTATTAGTCCTTGGAATATCTTTGATGAGTTGGCAGCTATGGTCCCTCAATTTTTCAGAATTTCACAATTAGTCCTTGTGTTTTATAACTCTTTAAACCTATTTTGGACCCCCTGCCCTATCTTTGGACCCCTGTCATATGAATTATGAACCCCCCTATTATTAACACCCTTGGGTCAAATATCTGGTCAAACAACTTGCCCGCCAAAAGTCTTTCCACTCCCAACTGCTACCCTGCTCACTCACACCACCATTCATCCCCCCTCCTCTCCATATCACCTTCCTGTCCCCTCCAAATCAACACAAAACAAAAGCCATTTAATGCCTTCACCCTCCTAAACACTCAACTCCTCCACCTGTCAAAAGCAGAATTTCCCGCCAAAACCATCCAACGACCAAAATGCACCTAAAGTGATCCAATGGCCACAAATTCAAATGGGAACTGTTCAGAGTGCAAGTGGAAGCAAATTTGTATAAAAGAAAGGAGGAGAGAAGATAAAAGGAGTAGTAGTTAGTAGTTTAAGGTTTTCTTAATGTCGTTTTTTTATTAGCTTAGCTTAAAATTATGTAATCTCTTGTTTTTATGTTTCAAACTCAAGAATGTTATCTTTGTAATCTGTTTCAAGCATTGATTTTAAAGTTTGGTTAAAATCTTTGTTCTTGTGTTTACTGTGAAGAATTTCAATCTCATGTTATTATACTTAAGCTTTAAATAGCATAATTTCTCATTCAAACAAGTTTAATCAAGCTTTTCATAGCTTTTGATAAGTTTATATATCAGCTTCAATCATTTTGTGAATGAGTCAACAAAAGTCAACTGTGAGCTCTATTGGATTTGGAAATGGATAATGGTAGATGCAGCAGTGGATTTGGGTTAGAAATGATTTAGTGTAGTGGTTCTTGGGTTTGGTTTAAGTTGCACACCAGCTGGACTTATGTGAGTTTAATTCTCAATTTTCACTTTTTAAGCTACTTTGCATTCTTTGGTTGTTTGAGTTTCTGTGATCATCATTAGTGTACACTTGTTCACTTAGTTTTATTTAGGTTATATAAACTTAGAGTAATCAAGAAATCAGTGGATCAGTAGTTAGGTTGGTTAAAAAAATGCATTTCAGTTTTTAAAGTGGTGTTTGGTTTTAGGTCTTAATCTGCCCTACAAGTTTATGCCTTGGAAATTGGTTGTTGGTTAATGCTTATATGGTCCAAATAAACTCATTTGAGTCTTTACTTTAGCCTGTTAATCACCAAAAGTCAAAAATCCATCTCATTGGTTCTTAGCAGCTACTGTTGAGATTTTTACAAGATCATAAGCTCATTTCATGTTTAAAATACATAGGTCTAGCTTACATCAGTGTTATTCCATCATTATACATCTTATTCAGTTCACAAATCATGATCAAACCTCAATATAGTCAACCTTTCATGTTTGCTCAAAAAGTCAAAATGCACAAAAGCAGAATTGAGCCCATCTAGAGAGAATTTTCTTGAGCTCATTTCTTGGCCAATTTCAGTGATTCTTGTTGATTTAAAATATTCTCCTGGTCTATTTTCTCATGAGCATTTTAGTTTATTTTTGAAATTTTTTCTATCAGCTCAAAAGAGCTTGTTAAAGTGGACTCAAGTGTCCTGTGCAGAGCACAGTGGCCTGCACAGGTTTTATACATTTCTTGCAGAGCTTGCAATAGGCTCATTTGAGCTTGTTTAAGTCTGAGCTTTGGTATTTAGATAGTCATCCAGGTCTAGTGCAAGGTCCCATTTCTATTTTGTTGTTCCAGCTTATTGTAGTGCTTATTTTATTGCTGCAAGTAGACCCCCCCTTTCACTGTTTTTGGCCATAAGCTCATTAACATCAAATCTGTACTAGCTTGTATTCAGTAGCTATAGCTTGTTGATTCTTGTTCCATTTGTGTTATTTTAGCTTATTATAGCTTCCTTATCAGTTTGGTGGCTTTTGAACTCCATTTGCTTATTGAAGTGCTTATTTCAATAAGCACTTCCTCATCAGACCCTTAATCCTCCAAACAAGCCCCTGTTTTTCTATTTTTTATAGCTTCTATATATTATTTTAGACTTTTCCTGCAATTTTCATATTTTTCCAAGTTCATTTGCTATTTTTCTTAATTTAATTTAGTTTTTAAGCACTTTTAATTAGCTTTAAATACAATTAATTAAGAAAAGGTTCTAAAAAATAATTTTTCAATTTTCTTAAGTTTAGATAAATGTAAAAAGCTTAAAAAGTATTTTTCTATAATTTTCTTAGTTTAAAAAGTATTTTTTAGCATTTTAATTAGTTTTAAATAGTTTTAAATTAATAATAAATACATAAAAAGTCTAAAAAATATATTTTCAGTTTTAAAATTAGTTTTATCATATTTTAGATTTTTCTAAATCTTAATTTTATTTTTCTAGTCTTATTTCATATTTTCTTTTATTTTTAAGTATTATTAAATAAGTTTAAAATAGTTTTTTATTAATAATAATTAATTATTTAGTCATAAAAATAATTTTCCTTTTCTATAAATTTTCTTATATAATTAGGTTTGTAAAAATGTATTTTTCATATTTTTAGGATTTATCTTGTGTAAGTTTCACGTTTTTATTTATACGTTTACGTAATTTTTAATTTAAACGTAAGTTTTAGGTTTTAAACGTTCATCACTTTAAATATAGTGATAGCGTTTATTTAATATCTTTTATCTTTTTAATTTTCTTAATTTGCATTTAAGTCGCTTTATTTTTATAAACTTTTTCAGTAGTGTAGTTATTCATCAAAATCCTTTCCGATCACTATCCTTAGTGATCATTCTATCGTCTGATCATGTGTTTAACTCACCATTGAGTCTCCGTGGGACATAACGACCCGGGAATCCCCTGTATTCTCTGATCTTCATTGCATTTGTGTTTAAGCTGTTTTAAGTCTGTTAGACTTGACGGTTTTGCGCAGATCAAAATTTTGGCGCCGCTGCCGGGGAGGCTTTAGCGTGTGTTTAGCCATTTTCAGACCCATTCTTGCACATACCCCATCTTTTGTAAAAAGTTTTTTGTAAAGTTATCAGAAAATCCAAAAATATTTTCATTATTTGTTTTTGCAAATGTTTTTCAAAAATCCAAAAATATCCATCTTTACCCTCTCACATCTTTTGATTCTACATTTCTTTTACCCTCTATCCATTTGATTCTTTCTATGTCTCATCCTCACCAATTTGGTTGTGAATGGTGTGGGGGACCTCAAAATGGTGGAAATTGCCCCGGTTGTGGCATTGTGAATCCGGGAAACGGGTTTGTCTATGACCAAAATCCCTACAATGAAACAACTAATTTCCTCAACCAACCCCCGCACTATGAGATGGAGACGTATTCTTGTGAATTTTGTGGGGGTCCTCATTATGATTACCAATGTCAATCATGGAATCAGAATTTCTATGAATCTGATCCTTGTTATAACACTCCTTGTTTTGACAATTTCCAACCCCCACAATTTTCCATCATTGAACAATTTCCCGTCATTGATCAACATCCTCGTGAGAAAAGTATGCTAGAAGAACTTGCCGAAGACCAAACGTCTCGCAACGAAAAATCTATGCTAGAATTACTTGAAGAAGAGGAACGAGCCGCTAAGATTCAAAGATGTCTTGAAGAAATACGAATCGAGGAATGAGCACTTGCAAGACGTGCCCGATGTCTCGCGACTTACATCGACGATGATGATGATAGTGACGATGATGATGAAAGTTTGTCAGCTGAAACCACACACGAAGAGCCCGTTAACTCTCACCATGGGGGATAAGCATCTCAGCACTATTCCGGAAACGGAATCGTCTAATGTTGAGAACCTTATCCCGATCCCAAGTGAGTCTGAGGGAATTCTTGACAAAGAGTGTGATGTGTTTTCTCCTCTTACAAATGATCTTGTTGAGACTTTCTCAGATTTTGACAGTGATTATAGTGATGCCGATTCTTTATATTCTAAAGACATAGAATTTATTGATGCATTACTTCCACATTCCGAGATCGTCAACTTAGAAGAGGATGTTGACCATGTTGTTTCCACAACAATTAATACGACTATCACTAATCCCTTATTCGAATTCGATTCTGAATTTACTCTAAATTCAGTTAATCCAATCTTTGATAGTGATGAGTCTGACACGGAGACTATAATGGACGAGGTGCATATTTATAGCCCACGAAGTACCGCACATGTCCCACCTCCGTATATTCTTCATGAGGAGTTCGCCGGTGAACTCACTCATATCATATCTCCGCTGGAGTATGATTGCGTGGATGGCAAAAATCATGATCGGGGGGAGAGAATCTCAATTTGCATAGTTATGACAAATCTTCCCACCCATCCTCCCGAGATGCCTTCCAACCCTAAGAGCTCAACCAAAAAAATCCAAATAAGTGCAACTGCACTTAATCCCGAGGAAGAAGATCTAGTCATGATTGTTATCATGATTTTCCTTCTTTTCTTCACCTACTCGGTGACTTCCTCTCTTCTTCACTCCTTCGGGAGTGAGGACACTATCTTTGATCCCGGCATTTTCAATTATCATTTTCGAGCCGGTTCTATGTATATCTCATCGGTGTGGAACTTTCACGTGCTTCAAATGTTTGTCCAAACATCTTGAACGAAAGTCCGATTGAGATTGTTTCTTCCACTTTGCTTCCCCATGAACCAATGAATGCGGGGTCGAGTCAAGCTAGCGACTCGGAAATCAAAAACAGTAGCACACACCATATGGGTTTTCACCCATATTTCTGACTTCTCACCTCTTTCTACCACCCTAGTGTGGGGGGGTTGCCCACATGTTTCAAAAAAAAAAAAAAAAAAAAAAAAAAAAAAAAAAAAAAAAAAAAAAAAAAACCTTTCTAAATAATGGCCGTAGTATTTCCCTTTTACGTTCTTTGTTTCGGCATAACCGCCGGTACTTTGAATATTGAGGGCAATATTCATTTCTAAGTGTGGGGGGGAATTCTCACGAATTTCATATATTATCCACCCAATTCCCCCGTTTTTGGCCAAAATTTTTTTTGGAGTAAGTGTTCTACACTTACTCATTTGGTTATCAGTCCGCCATGTCTGTAAGACAAAAGGATTGGCTAATCCAGGAGCAAACGGCTCTTGGTAAATATATATCAAATCCGTTTACGGCTTGCAATTTGCCCAAAATTGTATGGTATTCAGCTCACCATATCCTAAAAAGTGAAGAGTTGGTTAGCCCGCAAGATTATGGCTTGTGGTAAAGGCAGTGGAAAAACCATAATTGGTAATCAGCTCACCAAAGATAATTCTGATAATTTATCTAAGAGTTGGCTAGTCCAGAAGGGTACGGCTTCTGGTAAAGACTAATCAAATCCGTTGACAGCTTATGATTTGCTCAAAATCATTTGGTTATCAGTGTACCAAGGTTCTTACTGGAACTGAAACATTTGGCTACTCCAGAAGTAATGGCTTTTGGTAAAGAGTTTAAAATCCATTATGTTTTCTCAAATCATTGCTAGGGACTAGCAATATCTTAGTGTGGGGGATTGATGAGTGTCTAAATACTCATCATTTTTGTACAAAATAAACTGCAAAATCATCTGAAAACACTCAGAAACACATCAAAATGATCAAAATATCACAAATCAGTGTTTTATGTGTTTTAAATGCTAAAATATCAAAATCAGATGAAAAACATATCAAATTTGCAAAAATTGCAGTTTTAGTCCCCCAAGTTTCAAAAATTGTCAAAAATAGTCCCTGAGCCAAAATTTCAAAAAAAAAGTCACCAAAGGTCTTTTTAAAATCATAAATTGTCAAATTTAGTCCTTTGGTGAAAAATATCAAAAAGTTTGAGAAATTACAAGTTTAGTCCTTCAACTTTGAAATTTGGCAGAAATGGCCCCTGGAAAATTGGAATATGACAGAATTGGTCCCTGTACTTTTGAAGCTTGTCAGTATTAGTCCTTGGAATATCTTTGATGAGTTGGCAGCTATGGTCCCTCAATTTTTCAGAATTTCACAATTAGTCCTTGTGTTTTATAACTCTTTAAACCTATTTTGGACCCCCTGCCCTATCTTTGGACCCCTGTCATATGAATTATGAACCCCCCTATTATTAACACCCTTGGGTCAAATATCTGGTCAAACAACTTGCCCGCCAAAAGTCTTTCCACTCCCAACTGCTACCCTGCTCACTCACACCACCATTCATCCCCCCTCCTCTCCATATCACCTTCCTGTCCCCTCCAAATCAACACAAAACAAAAGCCATTTAATGCCTTCACCCTCCTAAACACTCAACTCCTCCACCTGTCAAAAGCAGAATTTCCCGCCAAAACCATCCAACGACCAAAATGCACCTAAAGTGATCCAATGGCCACAAATTCAAATGGGAACTGTTCAGAGTGCAAGTGGAAGCAAATTTGTATAAAAGAAAGGAGGAGAGAAGATAAAAGGAGTAGTAGTTAGTAGTTTAAGGTTTTCTTAATGTCGTTTTTTTATTAGCTTAGCTTAAAATTATGTAATCTCTTGTTTTTATGTTTCAAACTCAAGAATGTTATCTTTGTAATCTGTTTCAAGCATTGATTTTAAAGTTTGGTTAAAATCTTTGTTCTTGTGTTTACTGTGAAGAATTTCAATCTCATGTTCTTATACTTAAGCTTTAAATAGCATAATTTCTCATTCAAACAAGTTTAATCAAGCTTTTCATAGCTTTTGATAAGTTTATATATCAGCTTCAATCATTTTGTGAATGAGTCAACAAAAGTCAACTGTGAGCTCTATTGGATTTGGAAATGGATAATGGTAGATGCAGCAGTGGATTTGGGTTAGAAATGATTTAGTGTAGTGGTTCTTGGGTTTGGTTTAAGTTGCACACCAGCTGGACTTATGTGAGTTTAATTCTCAATTTTCACTTTTTAAGCTACTTTGCATTCTTTGGTTGTTTGAGTTTCTGTGATCATCATTAGTGTACACTTGTTCACTTAGTTTTATTTAGGTTATATAAACTTAGAGTAATCAAGAAATCAGTGGATCAGTAGTTAGGTTGGTTAAAAAAATGCATTTCAGTTTTTAAAGTGGTGTTTGGTTTTAGGTCTTAATCTGCCCTACAAGTTTATGCCTTGGAAATTGGTTGTTGGTTAATGCTTATATGGTCCAAATAAACTCATTTGAGTCTTTACTTTAGCCTGTTAATCACCAAAAGTCAAAAATCCATCTCATTGGTTCTTAGCAGCTACTGTTGAGATTTTTACAAGATCATAAGCTCATTTCATGTTTAAAATACATAGGTCTAGCTTACATCAGTGTTATTCCATCATTATACATCTTATTCAGTTCACAAATCATGATCAAACCTCAATATAGTCAACCTTTCATGTTTGCTCAAAAAGTCAAAATGCACAAAAGCAGAATTGAGCCCATCTAGAGAGAATTTTCTTGAGCTCATTTCTTGGCCAATTTCAGTGATTCTTGTTGATTTAAAATATTCTCCTGGTCTATTTTCTCATGAGCATTTTAGTTTATTTTTGAAATTTTTTCTATCAGCTCAAAAGAGCTTGTTAAAGTGGACTCAAGTGTCCTGTGCAGAGCACAGTGGCCTGCACAGGTTTTATACATTTCTTGCAGAGCTTGCAATAGGCTCATTTGAGCTTGTTTAAGTCTGAGCTTTGGTATTTAGATAGTCATCCAGGTCTAGTGCAAGGTCCCATTTCTATTTTGTTGTTCCAGCTTATTGTAGTGCTTATTTTATTGCTGCAAGTAGACCCCCCTTTCACTGTTTTTGGCCATAAGCTCATTAACATCAAATCTGTACTAGCTTGTATTCAGTAGCTATAGCTTGTTGATTCTTGTTCCATTTGTGTTATTTTAGCTTATTATAGCTTCCTTATCAGTTTGGTGGCTTTTGAACTCCATTTGCTTATTGAAGTGCTTATTTCAATAAGCACTTCCTCATCAGACCCTTAATCCTCCAAACAAGCCCCTGTTTTTCTATTTTTTATAGCTTCTATATATTATTTTAGACTTTTCCTGCAATTTTCATATTTTTCCAAGTTCATTTGCTATTTTTCTTAATTTAATTTAGTTTTTAAGCACTTTTAATTAGCTTTAAATACAATTAATTAAGAAAAGGTTCTAAAAAATAATTTTTCAATTTTCTTAAGTTTAGATAAATGTAAAAAGCTTAAAAAGTATTTTTCTATAATTTTCTTAGTTTAAAAAGTATTTTTTAGCATTTTAATTAGTTTTAAATAGTTTTAAATTAATAATAAATACATAAAAAGTCTAAAAAATATATTTTCAGTTTTAAAATTAGTTTTATCATAATTTAGATTTTTCTAAATCTTAATTTTATTTTTCTAGTCTTATTTCATATTTTCTTTTATTTTTAAGTATTATTAAATAAGTTTAAAATAGTTTTTTATTAATAATAATTAATTATTTAGTCATAAAAATAATTTTCCTTTTCTATAAATTTTCTTATATAATTAGGTTTGTAAAAATGTATTTTTCATATTTTTAGGATTTATCTTGTGTAAGTTTCACGTTTTTATTTATACGTTTACGTAATTTTTAATTTAAACGTAAGTTTTAGGTTTTAAACGTTCATCACTTTAAATATAGTGATAGCGTTTATTTAATATCTTTTATCTTTTTAATTTTCTTAATTTGCATTTAAGTCGCTTTATTTTTATAAACTTTTTCAGTAGTGTAGTTATTCATCAAAATCCTTTCCGATCACTATCCTTAGTGATCATTCTATCGTCTGATCATGTGTTTAACTCACCATTGAGTCTCCGTGGGACATAACGACCCGGGAATCCCCTGTATTCTCTGATCTTCATTGCATTTGTGTTTAAGCTGTTTTAAGTCTGTTAGACTTGACGGTTTTGCGCAGATCATGCATCCTCGCGTCGAGATTAGAAAATGCAATGGTTTATACTATATTTGATACAAAAGTTTTAAGTTTAAAACGGAAACGTATTCACCCCCCCCCCCCCTACGTTTTCACAATTGGTATCAGAGCGGGTTGGCTCTAGTTTTTAAAACAAATAGTTTTCAAAACGAGTAAGGTCCTTGTATCAAATTTTTAGTGAAGTCAAGAATAATATGAAAAGTTTTTTGTTGATTTTTTTTCTTTGAAGTTTTGTTTTTAGATATCTTGTTAATCAAGCTTGAATAAAGGTAAAAATAGCTAATATAACTTCACTAAAAAGTTTACAAAGGTTAACCTTTTCGTCGGGTCAAAACATGCATTTTTGTATTTATGTGTCAGATCCGCGGATCCATCAGTTTACACTAGACGGATCCCTCAAGCAAGGTATTTGAGTCTACTTTCATTTAAAAATGATTACATAAACTGATTCAAAACAAAAATTTACTGAATCATTGATTTATAATAGAAAATCATTTTTCGGTCATAACTTTTGCACAAACTTTTGATCTAATTGGAGACGGATGTTTTCGTTTTTGAATAACAATGTGTCCTCTTTTGAAATTAAGGTTTTGATCATATTTATAAATATAAAAGAAACTAATCAAGCTTGGTATACATGTTTATATTTAACACAAAGTGATGAAAAGAACTTTCGTATGCTATGCTATATGATAAATTGTCTTTCTTGTATTACTTGATTATTTGCTTATCTCAAATAGCTTTTGTGCTTGTTTGATTGAATAACATATGTGGTTTCCTTACCTTGCTATTCATTCTCTTGTTTGTCGATTTAGTAATATTCTACTAATCAATGTGCTATTTGAAGGAGTGTTTGGGATAACAGCTAGTTGTGTCGAAAATGTTAGGTTAAATACTTAGATAAGTCATATAAGTTGAAAAATGTTTAAAACATGTAATACACCAAATGGCTTTTTGATTGAGTTTGTCATATGTGCAACATAAATGTTTTATGTGCTTATATGATTTCTTGTACCGTTTTCTACGAACAACATGAATGTACACACTTGTGTTGATGATGTACTCTCCCGTTTTCCTTTTCATGATCGCTTCCAAGCTTCATAGTAGGATTGACAACTTGATTATTTCATCCGATATACTCAAGTAAATTATTTTGCAACGCAAATATAATTGTTCATATCTGAAAGTCCAAACTCGAGATTTCCAACAACATATGTTGAACTAGCTCATCCAACCATTTTTTTTGTTCACCATATGGACAACTTTTAAATTTGTTTTTAACATGACACCTTTGTCACCTTAGTTGTTTCAAGTATAATATTAATAAAAAACGAAGCAAAGTATCCTCATTGTTACTCTTCGATAGGCCATTGTAGAAATATAAATTTTCCTAACTTAAGAATGAATACTGGAGAACTTATTGCACTAGAAACTCAATTTGACCTAACGGTTGAATTGCTTCCTTGATAGAAGTTGGGTATGTGGAATCACCCGTAAAAATGGTCGTGTTTAGCCGTAAATTAGCACCGCTAGTAATAGTCTCATATTCATTCTCTCACTTTTGAAATTTCTACTCCTATGTTTTCCTAAAGTAAGTTTACAATGGAAATACTTTGCATTGTCTTAGGATTACTAATCAAACAAGTTGTAAAATTATTTTTTTCTTTTAGTTAATCACAAACATTTGCCTCATCAAGCGATTATCTTGCTTTGATCGAAAAGAGCTACATGACTTCATGGACGAAGCTCATTGTATACTAATCATCATCCGTAATAACTAGATTGTCCTAAACTAGCACCTCATAATTCTTTTGTCTTGAACACCATCATGTGATCTTTTCTTTTCAAGACACATACCTTGCATGTCATTGTTAGTGTAAATGATTTACTAATCTAGACCGTAAATTTGTTTTAGGCTTCTTGAATAGTGCTTGTTAAGTTTGCTAAACCTTTGTGTTATTTGTGAGCTCGATCTCATTTGATTTCCTATATGTGATCTCTACATGCTCTCCTTGCTTTGCTTAACGTGTATACATGTGTGCTTGCTGTAAAAATCATTAGCTACCATCAATCATTTTCTCTTGATCATTTAAGTCCTTCTTCATGTAAGACATTTAATAGACTGGGTAACTTAGGATATGTAGGTGCTAGACCTTGCTAGAACCCAATCACCTCTTTTTCACCTCGTCTGTTAGCCGGATCCCTAGACTTAAGCTAGCCGGATCCCTCTAGTAAGGGAACCGGTGGAACCGTGGAACAGTAGGAACTTTATCTCTTTAGATAATCATTTCAAATTTCCTTTTTCCCATACAAGCACTTGTTCAACACTTAGGATTATCAGTTTCTTATATGCTTATAATTGAGTTGCATTTATATGATTCTTTACGTGTTCTTTCTTTTCGTTTCATGATTTTATGTGAACAATTTATCCATTTGTATAAATGTTTTCCTTTCGTACTAACTCTTTTGGATTCTTGTACGACGACAACGGTCGATTTCATCATCAAGTCAAGTTGTGCTCACTCGCACATTGTTTTTTTTATATTCCTAATCTTGCATCATCCTAACCATCTTACTCCACCAAGTCATCATGTATACCACCTCTATTGAGACATCAACCAAGTCAAAGATTCACCTTGATACCTTTCATCACCATCCCTTGCTAATCTTGAGTCTCTTTATTACCTAGTAATACTTGACCTCTCATCACCTCTACCACAACTTCCATACCTCTAAGTCATGATGATGATTTCTATCATTATCACCGTGTACAAGGTCTAGTTCATGAACTACGTGATGAAGTATGTCTCATGTTCCACCACATCCTACTTGTGTCAACCACAACCTCAAACCACAAGCTTATTGTGTCAACCACATCCTACAAGTGTCGCACTACCACTACAATTCATGGTCGCTCAACCATCCTCCACAAACATCTATGTTGTCAAAAGCCAAGTGAATTTCGTAATGAAATGCGTCTCATCCCTAAGCACATTTTTTTTCTTTTTCTTACCTTGAACAAACCTTACAACCTCTAAACCAACCATAATGATGCAAGTAGTAGGATTATTCTCTTTTTGACACTAATCCTTTCTTTGTAGGTTCATACATATACACTTTGATGTGTATGGGATTCTCGTCTATTTATGGACGAAATTATACACTAATTCTTTTCTTTGTAGGTTCACTCATATACATGGGTTTGTATATGGAGCACTTGTCTTCGGACGAAGTTTACTTATATTTTCCTTGTAGGTTCTTCTAGACGCCCTCGAGCTAGGGGAGCTTCCGTCGAGCATTTACAAAGTGCATCATATGACTTACTCGTCCAAGGACGCATATAATTTTGCACTAACTTTTTGTTTTGTAGATTTTCAAAACACACTAGGAGAACTTGACGCTCTTAATAAAGGGGAGTTTATCGTCAAAGCAAAAAACATTGCAAATTTTGCAATACTTTTGTCTTAGCCTTCTAAAATACTTGACGCCCTTAACAAGGGGGAGCAACCGTCAAGGGGGAGCATGCACACATTCATTTTTCAAAATTCCTTTATTTTTCAACAAAAGGGAGATTTATTTCTCATCATTTATTTATTTATTTATTTCTTAACACTAACCTTGATGTAGGTTAAGCCTCAAAAATTTGATCCATTAATCCATTGGCAACAATGGTTATAATTCAAAGGATCATTCTATTTTTTATTTTTTTTTGTGATTCTCTAGGTTCCTCTTAAAGGCGAGATCACCACCTCTTGAAGACGTGCAAGCTCAAGGTCATGAGTTGCTAAGCTTCGTCATTAGTGTTTCGTGTTGAAGGTATTGGCGTGGTGTGCCAATTGGAGCAATAAGGTGTTTTTATTTTAACTTCACTAGGGATGATGCAAACTCGCCATTCTTGGGAGAAATTCAGTTTAAAGGACACACCCTTTTGTTTCGACAAAAGGGGGAGAAGAGTGTAAACGGTGAAGGTAATGTATAGGAAGTACGGACGCAAGTAACTTTGACATTTTACCTATCTATTACGTTTACATATATTTTGTCATCATCAAAAAGGGGGAGATTGTTAGTGCAAATATTACGATATTTAATCTATACATTCTCATTTGTTTTGTTGATGACAAACATGTAACTTGTAATACATAACGTAAAATGTATAAGTTACTTGTAATTATATTTTGTCTCAACATACTCTCAACACCTCTCGACGACTCAAGTCCTTGTATGCTACAACACAGGTTCGTACATGTTTGTTATGTTGCGTTATGATCAAACTCCTAACAAACCATTAAACATGTTTAGTTAAATAGTTTATAAAACATTTAAGTAATTTTGATTACTTACATTTTATAAAATACATAAACATAAGTAAATGTGTTGGGTAAAACCCATGACCCATGACCCAAGACCCATACCCAATGTCTAGATACATTATACCTTAGTGGGCACTCAAAATCCATGACTCATAGCCCATAGTTTTAACTCATAAACCATGGGTAAAGGGGAGCGTGCACGGATCCCTCAAGTGTCCCACGGATCCCTTGGAATTACAAGGGTCGGATCCCTCCAGGAGGGATCCTTGGGGCAGAACATGGTTTTGGCCTTTTTGCCTATAAATAGCAAGCCACTTCTTACCATTTCTTCATACCTTCACACATAGTTTCTCTCCACCATCTCTAGAATATTTAGATCATTGGGAAACATGTAATCTACCCTCATCACATATGATCATAATGCTTCTAACTTTCATTTGTTGTAAGCATACTCCCGAAGTGATCCTCCAAAGCAAGCCTAGAGATCTTGCACCATTACCTACTGAAGTGATAACCCATCACAAGCATATAAGCACATGAATATCTTCTACAACAAGCTTGGGAAACTTGTCATCTTCATTCATAGAAGACTAACTACATCATGCTTTGTGTTCTTGATGTTTATTTTAGGACTTCATATCTATTAGACACATTGTCTTGGATATTGTCTAGTATCATATTCTTGTATCTATGACTAGACTAGATGGTTTATGTGTTTGTGCCATAAAACACAAGGTTTGTTATGTTGGGCCACAAAACATAACGGGTATCATAGATGTGTCATACATCTATGACTAGACTAGATGGTTTATGTGTTTGTGCCATAAAACACAAGGTTTGTTATGTTGGGCCACAAAACATAACGGGTGCCTAGAAGTCAAGTCACAAGGCATTAGTGAAGGGTGCCTAGAGATCAAGTCAAGGGCATTAGTGAAAGGTGTCTAAGGTGTACATTTGATATGGTGTGATTCGATGTACAAGATAGATTAGTATTGGGTCAAAGGATATTGATATCCTTGTTGATGTTGTTATAAGGAGTAGATCTCCTTTGGGGTTAGGTGTTGTCTAGTGTTGGGTAGTGGTTCCTCCATTGTAATGGAACTCGGTACTTAGCCTAGTACCGGATAAAGGGTAGGCGACGTTATGGTAGGTGTGGTTCACCTTGGTGAAAGAACCCGGTGGTTAGCCTAGTACCGGAAAAAGAGTAGGCGACGTTGTGAAGGCTTCTCCGCCATAAGGAGTTGGTGTCGTGTAGTGTTTACGAACTCTCGAGTAGGTGACTCGGGGAGTGGAGTAGGGCAAGGAAGGTGTCCTTGTAGCCGAACCACTATAAATCCTCGTGTTGGTTTGTCTATCCTTTTACTTATCGCTTTACTTTTATTCTTGCATTACATTGTTTATTTTCTATGTGGTTGATGTCTATGTTTGTGATACATACTTGGTCTTTCATATAGTCATAAACTATATTTAACACTTTACATATTATGACACGCTTGATCAAGAAAAAGCAACCGGACTAATAATGGTGAAACTTGATTTATAATGAACCATTAATCTTGCGGAATCTTATGTGATATTAAGGGGATGTCCTTACATGCCGTAATGCGTTAAATGCATCCTCGCGTCGAGATTAGAAAATGCAATGGTTTATACTATATTTGATACAAAAGTTTTAAGTTTGAAACGAAAACGTATTCACCCCCCCCCCTCTACGTTTTCACACAGTTGCCCCAATCTTCTTAAAAAAACTGCACCCATCATCATCAGTGTTGTTTGATAAACATGTATTTGCTATGCTTGAACTCCCGTGCTCCTAAAAATATATAAATAAATGAAATAACAAAAAACATATATCAAATAAATTTAACAAACGTTTAAATACCTTCAACAAACTATTGGCAACATGAGTTTTTCTTGTCCTTTTAGAAGATAGAACAACCTGCTCATGTTCAACATACTTCTCAGAAACAGAGGAAACATCATCTTCCACTTTTACAGACAATTCACGAATCGGACCCTACAATTATTTACCATGCGAATATAATGATTATCAAAACACTATGACAAATAAACTATATGAAAAAAATAAAAGTATCTAAATATACTAACCAGCTCAAACACATGGGCATTGAAACCAGAACTGTGATTCCTAGCTGCCTTAACCCGCGCTTTATTCCAAAACTCAGAATCTAACACACAATTATATATCAAAATAACAAAAAAAATACATGTACACACTAGGAAATAAAATATTTCATAAAAGATATCAGTAATAGTAATAATAATAATAATAATAATAATAATAATAATAATAATAATAATAATAATAAAGTGACGTTTCATATAAAAAATAATAATAATAATAATAATAATAATAATAATAATAATAATAATAATAATAATAATAATAATAATAATAATAATAATAATAATAATATTAATAATACAAAAAAAGGGCGGGAAAACAACTTACGTTCAAATAGGGATCTTCACAAAAGCCAGTAGCATCATGGATAGCAAGAATAAAATTATGACCAGCAAGAAAATACAGAACAAACGTTTGAGTATCATCGATCATATGTTTTTTGCAAAATTGTTCCCATTGAAACCCGCGAAAACCACATGGTTCATCACCATCAATTCCAACAAAACCCTCATCCAACCATCACACGTCCTAACACTATACAAAGTCTTATTCTTAAGCACATACTCTTTAAACAGGCACCGACTGCAAACAGAAAACCAGTAAATTATATATTTAGATTAACAAGAATTTCAAAAACAAAATATAACAACCCTTCAACAAAACTAAACCAAATATATAGTGTACCTGTCTGGACAAACTCATTTCCGTACTCTTTGTAACACAACTACCCAATTTGTGACCACCTTCTATGTTAACGAAACCATAACCATTATTACCATGCTCATCAAAATGACTCAAAAGAACATACTGAGCATTTCTTACATCGAATAAAACACTCCAACCATGCTTAAGCTTATTTTCTTCAACATATTTTTCCCATTGTTCACCATATATCATGCCCAAAAGACCATCAACAGAACGAATCTTAAAATCATAAACCTTAGTCACAAACTTTGCAAACAACCATTCACAACTTCTACGATCAGTTAGCTCAAACAACTTTAGTGGGACTTGGATACCATTTTCATCACCATTTTTAAATGTAACTAAAAACGACATCTGTAACGTTTAAGAAACATATTATTATTCATACGACATGAACACAAAAACCAAACTCAACTACATTATTTTCTTTGCAAAACTAACATAAATAATAGTGGAAATTTCAATTAGTACAATAAATCAAATAAAACACTCCAACCATGCTTATGCTCATTTTATTCAACATATTCTTCCCATTGTTCAACATATATCATGCCCAAATCACCATCAACATCACGAATCTTAAAATCATAAACGTTATTCACAACCTTTGCAAATAACTATTCACAGCCTCTACGATAAGTTAGCTCAAACAACTTTAGCGGGACTTTGATACCATTTTCATCACCATTTTTAAATATAACTAAAAACGACATATGTAACGTTTAACAAACATAAAATTATTTACACGACATGGACACAAAAACCAAACTCAACCACAGTATTTTCTTTCCAAAACTAATATAAATAATAGTGTCAATTACAGTTAGTACACAATTCATAATAACTTTGCTACCATTCACAACAACATCTGCAAACTCTATTTAAAAAGCATCTGTATGTGTAACAAAACAACCGAAAACCATAATATGTACATACTACTAAAAATTATATATAAACTACAAACACATAAAATACCATTCACATTAATACTCTGATTTCAAGAATCCAGCACAAATCAGGCACAATAATTGGGGGTTTAACAAATTTGCAACAATAAACCATGCAATAACAAAAAAAACACATACATCAAACAACATATACCAACAAACACATACATTATATTAAATTAAAACATGCAGTCTAAAAGTTCGTTTTTAACACCAAAAAAAAAGGAAACATAATAAAAAACAAATTTGAACTTTAATTAGACTAATGCAGACTAATCAAAATCAATCTTGGTAAAGAAACTAACATTGTATATTGGCAAAAGTAACAACTGGATTCGTGGAGTTGATTTGCACTTCGTGATCCTAGGAAGTTAAATAGTTTAGAACTAAATATAATACTTATTAGGTGTACAAATATAATAATATCTTAATACAAATTAGGTGTACACAATATAATAATATCTAAATATAAAAACACTACCATATTATTTAAACAATAAAAAACTATAAACCAAAATATAACAACAATTCATAAAAAAGAATATTATTAATTGAAATTAAAATATCTTAATACAAAACAAAAAAAATAATTATTCAAAAAAAACATAACATTAATCATCCGGAAAAAAATCTAAATCAATCATATATTCATCATCAATATCATGTCTATGTTGTTACTTTAGCCAATTTTGATAAAAGTTTTTTCATGTCACGAACGTTGATTAGTCGATTGCCAAAATAAGACTTTAACCAATCAACAAGCGTTCCAACATCATTTACAACTGCAAATGACATTAACACGACTAATTACTTAAGAACAAAACGATAATATTAAAAAACATACACAAAAAAATACCTTCATTATTTGGTTCTTTACTTTCACTATCTTTGGAAACAATTTCGTTTGATGAAGATTTATCATCCATACCGAAAAGTTATATAAAAAATACGACACAAAGTAACAAATGTTAATATTTATAACTAATAAAATCAAAAACCCTATAAACAAAAACCGGGCTTGGGCCTTTTAACCTAACCTATTTTAAAACAAGAATACAATACGAAAATCGAATTAAGAAATTCAATTTAAACCCAAAAAAACCCTAACCAGTATTGGGCCTAATAACCAAACATATTTTACAAACAAAAAAAAAACAATACATATTTTCTTAATATAAAAAACGCGTACTTAGTCATTAAATTAATTCATCTAAGAAAACATTATGTAAATATAGACACAAATATCAAATTAACAAATTTATTTTAAACAAAAAAAATGTATAACTAAGTGTTACATTGAAACCAATTTAATATTTCGGTATTAATTAATCTATTAACATGTATATAACAAAACGAATATAAACAGCAGGATAACTACCAAATATACATATTATTATATTACAAAAAACATAAAAAACCCTACTATATGAAAAGATTAGAAAAATAACAACATGTGCAAAACTATTTATGTATGAAAACACTATACACATACTTAGAAACTCTTTACCTAAATCATGCATCTCACATTCATTTATTACTTAAACTATTAATATGAATATAACTCTATACTAATTATTTAATTCAAAAAAACAACCTAAAAATAAACATACAATTTGAAAAAATAATAAACCAGGAACTAAATTAAATAAGAAATTTATCAAGAAACACCAAACGTAATGTATAAAGAAGCTTTATTTAGGATATAATGTTCATGTACAAAAAATTTAACACTACAATAATAAAAAACATATTACAATTAAAATAGCAAAATAACTAAATTACACTTTGAATTAAACAAGCAAGAAATCACAAGTTGTCTCCGTCCTTGGGCGGGCTTAACTAAATTTTTCAAAAAAGTTTATAAAAAAAGTTTATAAAAAAAAGTTTATAAAAAAAGTTTATAAAAAGTTTATAAAAAAAGTTTATAAAAAAAAGTTTATAAAAAGTTTATAAAAAAAGTTTATAGAAAAAAGTTTATAAAAAGTAACGTAAAAAAAGTTTATAAAATGTTTTATTGTTATTGTTTAATTAAATGGAAACAATACACAAATAAATAATCTACATATAAAAACACTACACAAATAAATACATTATATACATATAAAAGCACTACACAAATTAAATATAACACACAAAATAAATTATACATAAATCAAATCAAATAAAAAAACAAGAAAAAAAAATAGTTACAACTGCATGTGTGGGGGACCCACAGCCGGAGAGAGAGTGAGGACAAAAGGGGACCACGCCTATGTGTTTGGCAGGGATAGACCCCGTATGAATAGTTGGTCCCTATATTATAGGCAAACATTAATTGTTATCTATTCTCTTGCATACAGTAACATATCTACTTAGGAAAGACATACCAACTATATGAACTTCATTGATAGCTTTGTAAATATTAAAAAACGAAAACAAAGGTAAGCAACCACAAAATCAGTCCATTCTAATTCCAACACTCCCTTCGCACCACTAGTACACTTCTAAGTACCTCTTGCTAAAAATGAATATACTTTGTTTAACAACTTAGACTTAATCTTTGAAAGCAACTTAACGTGGGAACGAACCGTTACCTTAGCATTAAAATATTCGACAAAGTTTGCCATTTGGGACTTTAATTGACTAATTAATTAGGGTTTGAGTTAGGGTTCGAGTGTATTAAAGGTTTAGGATTTTGATTTCACTTTTTGATTTGTGTTTTTTGGGTAGTAAAGTGTTGGTGTGTGTGTGGGTAAAAAATTTAAAAAAGGGTAAAAATTTAAAAAGGTGTAAAAGTTATGTAAAAAATGTACTAAAATGTACAAAAATATAAAGTAAAAAAGTCGCTAATATTATTTCGCTTAATTCGCTCAGCATTGAGAAGGAGCTAAAAGTATAAAAAAAATATTTTAGTAAGTTTGACTTTTTTTACTAAAGGACAAAAATAATTTCGCAAGAATCTTAAAAAGTCGCTCAGATTCGGGCACTGTACTATCATAGCTGTTAAAAGTCAGAAAACAATAATCGGGTACACAAATGACGAGGGACACTTGGCAAGCTCATATTAAAAGTAGAAAAGTCGCAAGTCTCAAGGTCTATTTAAGTGATACGCCAATTTTTTTCCTAAAAAGTGTTGCCACCTTGAGCAAAAGGTGTGTTTGCATAATTGCCCCTTATTAATTAGGTATTAAGTTAGCTAGAAATAAATTTTAGCGGAACAAAATAATGTATAATAAAGTTATAAAATTATAGAAATGTCTTTTGTATAAGTATCAGGTGTTTAAATAATTATTGTTTCGTAACTACTTAAATTATCGTAAATATATATATTTAAGAATATATATAATAAATGAATTAGAAATGCGAAGAAAAATTATTATTGAACTCTTGAAATATTGTAATAAGTTTAAAAATATATTAGAGCTATTGTTAGGAATATCGGGTATATTGTTCATGCACAAAAATCGTGTGAAAGTGTTTATTTATATAATAAATATAAACAAATAAAAGTGCAAACACATGAATGACCTATAATGAAAATGATGATACTGGAAATATGTAGACTAACTATAGTCTATATGTTGTGCACAAAATGATGTTTCTCGATTACGCGATCTAACACTTAAAGTTACGTGTAAATAATACGCGAAATTTAAATTTTTCGAAAAATGATGAATAGTGCAATTTACGATAATGAATACTATTGTTTTCGAGAAATGAATAATAAATTTTTCAAAGTTGAATAATGACCTGAAAATGCGGTTTGTGATAGTTGACCTGAGCATTACAGGTCAAGGGACCTCTCTGGCCTAAATAACTCAAAGTTTAGACTCACGTCGAAGAAAATCTCAACTTTGCGCCCCGACGATGATTTTTAGAAAGTTTAGGGACCAACGGTATATTTTTGTCTAAATTTAATTAAAAGCTAAATTAAACTTTTATTCATAAATTAAAAAAATTACATTAAAAATAAAAAAATAAAACATGTTAAATATTAAAAACTTAATTTAGTTGTGAGTAAAATACAGTATGAGAAATGAGACAATACACTAGAAACACTATTCATAATCCAAGGATGAGTAAGAATAGTACCAGATATGAGACAAGACACTAGAAAAACTATTCATGATCCAAGGATGAGTAAGATATAGTATGAGATATGAAATATCTTCACCAAATCAATTCCTAGCATAAAAATGGGTGTGTTTTTCAAAACTAAGTTAAGGGGGCGTTTGTTTACCTCCCAGGATTTTATTAAGTTTACCCTGAGAATTTGGGTTAGATATATTTCAAGAGTGGCCCACAGAAAAAATATAATATAAAAATAAAAAGTTATGATATAGGTAAAGTCATAAAACTCCAATGGATGAAAACACCCCACGTCATAATGTTACAAAAAAACACAGTGTCTTTTTTAAACCCCACTACACTAGCCAACTTTACAAGATGCCCACATATTTGGTTTCATGTGGGACCACCTTAACCCATCCCCTCACTCCAAACATATTTTTTGAAGCCAAAACCAAATCCCAAAGTTGAATCCACCATACCAAACGCACCCTAAACTTTTATTCATGATTACAAACATTACATTAAAAATAAAAAACATCGTAAACATTAAGAAATTAAATTAAATTTCACGAGACATGTGTTTGGCCAAATCGACACGAAGGTTTTGATGTGTTTTTTTTAATTTAATTTTTCTGATAGCTCGTAACGTTTGTTCCTGGGATCATAGGAGGTCGTCCGGTTGATATGATTCTTCCGGATACCAATCGGAATATGTTGCCTTCCCATTGTGTTTTTTAATCATATTATGTAATATGATGCATGTATATATCATATTCCTTATTTTTTCTAAACACATCACTCATGTGGGATGGCTAAAATAGCCCATTTTTTCTTTAGAACACCAAACGCTCGTTCTACATCTTTCCTTGTGATAAGGATTTAAAATGTACACTTTTGAGGGGTCATTTAAGCCCTTAATTGATCATTTTTGTATCCGTTACTACTTAATTTCGTTCCTTTTCACTTTTTAGGTCTCTTGAAGGCAAATTGCTGGAATGACACTTATTCGGACGAAAAGGCGCGAATATATGAAGAAAATGGCCAAAGTCAAGAATCGAGACACTCAAGCTGCTGGAACTGAAGGGGACGGCGTTGCGGCTTAATTGCGACGCCGTCGCGACTCACCTTGAGACGACTCAGAGAGCAAATTGCTATTTAACAAGTGACGGCATCAGGTTTAGAAGAGTAGGGCGTCGAAACTCAGACGGCCTAGATTTGGATCCCGACGGCGTCAGAGGTTGAAGCCGACGGCGTCACAAGCATAAGGTGACGCCGTCACAGAGTTGACGTGGCCAAGACGAAAACCTAATGGCGGCGACCCGACGGCTTCACAATTAAAGAGTGACGCCGTCGCATATTGTAACTCTATATATAGAATTCGAATTTTCAGTATTTGAGAGAGGTAGTTTTGTGGAGTAAAACCTAAACCGAACATAGGCTGTCTTGGGCAGTATCTTAGGGTTTCATACCCTATTTTACAACAAGATAAGTGATTCACTTCATTGATTCAATTATGTCTTCAATTGTTTGTGTGTATGCTTGCATGTTTTCCATGCCCGGCTAATTTACTTATGTGTTTGCTTAGATCTATGAAACCTAGGTATTGAATATTGATTGGTTGTCTCTTATCTTAATTGTGATTGACCTAGTATTGCGATAGGTCATTCGTTGTGTTTTTAATGCTTAAGTAATCTTTGTGAACATTAGTTTATAATCACCTAGAGTTATTGTAGTCTAAACATCCAAAGAAAACCTTAGAATTAGTTTATGAATCCTAGAGATTTCGTAGGCAAAAACCTTAAGGTAGACTTAGAGAGTTAGGGATAAACGCATACCCTACGACCTTAGAAGACACAACGTGTTAAGAATAAGGACGTGACAATTCAACCATCAATAGGAGATAACTAGGGAGTAATAGCATCTAAGTAAACATATTTTTAATCATCATAAGAGCATACAACAATAGACATAGACTACACTTACCATAGTTTAGATAATTAGATAAGTAGAGTAATCGGTAAAAATACCAACCCCCCAAATCCAATACCCCGAGATTCGTACCTTTCCATTTTCTAAAAAACATAAAAAAGATAAAAAATAATATTCCTCAACCCCAACCTTAGCGTAGTAATTTCTCACTAGCATTCCTATTCCCCTAGAGAATGAGATCAATTCCCGAGGCTTACCCTAATACTACACTACAACGATTAGGTTCACTGCCTAGGGTGTTGAAAAACTTGCTCGACGAAAAGGAAGTTCCTTTAACCCCAAACGCGCGTTGTACGTGTATCACCTTACCGCTTCATGCATTCGCTTATATCGTATTCGCTTGTAGTCATCGTAGGTTGGTTCTTAAAACGACTTAACAAGTGTCGGCCATTCCGGATATATCCCATCGCCAAGGTAATATCCCCATACGTAAGTTTTGCCGTTAGCACAAACAGAACCTCTGGTGCTTTTTCGTCCTTCAGATCGTTGAATAGAGGCGATTGATGTATAACATTGATGTTGTTGTTCGCACCAAAAACACCAAAGAAAGCATGCAATATCCATAAGTCTTGTGACGCAATAGCTTCCAATAAAATGAATGGATTCGGAACACGATCACGTCTACAATATTTCCCTTCATATGCGTTCGGTCAACCAAACCACTCCCATTCTTTACAGTCAAGGCTTTCTAACATTCCTAGAAACCCGTGCTTTAGTTTGTGAAACGCATATAGATTTTCAACATTCGTGTAAGTATGTTTTCGCAAATACTTTGCTCCAATTTCCATAATAGACTTACAAAATTATTATGAGATTGAATAGAAGTTGTTTCACCCATTTTCGAATATTCATCAAAGGTGTCACGAACATTGCCATATGCCAATTGAAAAATTGCGGATGTGCTCTTTATTAATGCCGAAATGCTTCTCTTCCGATACAATCAGTATTATCACGAAAGTATGCATAATGATTAGTTACTTTTTCAACTATGTTTGTGAATAGATCTCGACTCATTCGAAACCTCTTTCGGAAATGATATGCATCGTACACCGGATGCGCAATAAAATAAGCGGCGAGCAAACGACCATGAGCATCGTAAAAGTATTATCACCATTGACTACTGAACACAATAGTTCAGAACTCGTACCTAAACCGGTATCAATAACAAGGCAAGATGTTCAATCAAAGGATGAATTGGATAACTTGTTTGAAACTTTCTGTGATTATACTTGGGTTGTTGTTGTTGTGGTTCTAGCTGCTGAAGAATCCTCCTGTGATGAGGATGCATTTTCAGAAGAGTTAGATAGCTTTTCATTGATTTGAACATGTCCAGCATGATCATTGTCCTCTAGGATGAGTTCGTCATTGTTGTGAACTTGATGTTCATTTTGAACACTTGCATCCTTTATTAGAGGAAGTGTTTGATTGTTTGGTGAGACATAATGAAGTATGACACATTATTTTGGTAGATGGTGGAAGGGTTTTGAGGATGAATAAATTTATCAGATGGGTATCTTTTAGATTCAGGGACATTTATTTCATCATCTGATGAATGTGTAAATCTGATTGCTTCCAGGCTTTCATCAAAGGAGATGTGGAATGTTTCCTCAACTTGTTGTCTTTTGGTGTTAAAGACTCTGAAGGCTTTGGATACTAGTGAGTATGCAAGGAAATATATATCATCAGCTTTGGTATCAAACTTACCTAAATGATCCTTGTGATTGTGAATGTACACAGGCCAGCTAAATACATGAAAGTATCCAACACTTGAAGCATTGTTTTTCCATAGCATTCTTTTTAAATATCAATATTTTTTCACACTTGAACTTCTAAGAAATCTTTTTGAAGAATCTCTTTGAGTTTTCTAGAAGATCCCTTTCGTGGAACTCTTCAGCAAGGTCATTCATATATTCTTGACTACTTCTTGCGGCCTCTTCATCCTCAGGATCATCTTGAAAGTGTTGAACGAAAGAGTTAGAGAAAAAAGCATTTGATATAGGTTTGGTGGTTAAGGTTAAAGTCTTTTTTCTTCTCAACCTCATTGATTTTGTCAATGATTCTTTCTTTAGTGCTTATATCATTTCGGTTTTCCTTCACATCTCACTAGCTTCTTTCTCTCTCTAAAACCTCTATATTTTGTGTGTTTGATTCTTGATATTGGTTGACATATATCTCTATATAATATATAACAGGAGGCATTTGACATTAATGCCACCTCAATGCCACATCATTGCCACATCATTGCCACCTCAATGCCACCTCAATGCCACATAATCCAATTTAATGCCACATAAGCATTTGTTGTCCAACTAAGCAACTAATTGTTAATTTTCGGATTTTTTATTTTTATTTTTTATTTTTATTTTTTTTTGTAATTTTCGGAATTTTTTTATTTTTATTTTATTTTATTTTTTTTGTAATTTTCGGAATTTAATTTTTGGGATTTTTTTTTATTTTTTTAAGCATTTTTGAAAATTGTTTATAAAAAAGATTCATTGCAAGGTTTGAACCTTGGTTGTTTTGATAAATAACTTGTGTGTTTAACACTTAAGCAACAAGTTATTTTGATAATTATGTTGCATATTATAATCTATAAATGACTATAATTTTATTAGAATCATATAGTAAATACAATTTATCTACAAAAACTATATTAAGTAATTATCTTTTTAAAAACTTATTATACATATCTTTTCCTTAAATATATATTTTTCTTAATTCATTTATTATATATTTTTTTACAACCCTAATATCATTCGGTTTTTTTTCTTTTTCTTTTGTTCATTATTTGCTTAACAAGCTTTTTTAATTGATTTCAATACTGAATATATAATTGATTTCAATACATGATTTTGTTAATACTTAATGCACTAAATATAAATCAATACGTGTGCAAGGCTATTTGTAAGCTATATATGACAGGGACATGGTACTCTGTTAATGCTAGGCCTTGTTATCAAGGTTTGAATTTTGACAAAAACTAATAGCTCAAGTTTTAAAACGATATATATTAGATGACTGAGACAATAAGTCAATAATCTTTTTTGCATGAATACTGTAGGTCATGTGGAGAATCAGCAGTTGTCGAGACAGTCTAGGAGGTTGAAGCAGTGATACAAGCAGGTTGGTGTTGTGTATTATGTTAATTTATCTCCTATAATTTATATATGTATGTATACGGTTTCATCATCTTGTCAAATAATTAACATTCACATATTTTTAAATATTAGTTTCTAAAGATGATATTTGCTGTTTAATGTTTATATTTTTGTAATGTGAGTTATGTGGTTTCCGTAGCAGTAATATTAAGGATTAATTTTAAGTTCTTAACACCTGCTCCAAGGAATGCTCAACCAATGAAACAAGAGCAGCAGGTGAACATGTCCCACCAACTGCAGTTTTAGTTATTCGAGTTTAGAGAACAATGTCCGATACTAAAGAAACAGATTTTGGGAGATTCAAGTTTAGAGATAGTTCAGATGTTAGAGAGATAACTTTTATTTATTTTTATTTTTTTCATGCCATTTTCGTTATTTTACTCTTTCACTGAATCAGTTCATGATCAGTTGGTATAACTATAGTGAATTTTATAGTGTGATTTGTGTGAATGTAGGATACTCCAAATTCGGGAGTTAAAAAAGTTTGCTTGTGTGTCATTAGTTGTATGTTCTTATATAGCTTCCTCATTTGCAAATTTAAGAGTAAAACAAGATGCTTGGTGGCCAAGATTGATCAATCGGATTTTGACGTGGAGAAGTTCCCTAAGAACTTTGAGTGCCCAACTAATGTTGAGTACAAGATTACTGGCCTGAGTGAAAAGCCGTGCAAGGAACTGTATGTTCTCTTTTTCTTTATCAGTCATATTTTGTTTCATAAATAACATCAATACGTCCTATGTTTGTTAATTCAAATTACTGAATGGGTTGCTAATATATAGAATTAGAAGTAATATTATAAACATTTCAATACATGATTTTGTTAATACTTAATGCACTAAATATAAATCAATACGGTGCAAGGCTATTTGTAAGCTAAATATGATAGAGACATGGTACTCTGTTAATGCTAGGCCATGTTATCAAGGTTTGAATTTTGACAAAAAATAATAGCTCAAGTTTTAAAACGATAGATATTAGATCAATGAGACAATAAGTCAATAGTCTTTTTTGCATGAATATTGTAGGTCATGTGGAGAATCAGCAGTTGTCGAGGCAGTCTAGGAGGTTGAAGCAGTGATACAAGAAGGTTGGTGTTGTGTATTATGTTAATTTATCTCCTATAATTTATATATGTATGTATGTTTGTGGGTGCAAATTAGCTATGGTTTCATCATCTTGTCAAATAATTAACATTCACGTATTTTAAATATTAGTTTCTAAAGATAACATTTGTTGTTTAATGTTAATACTTTTGTAATGTGAGTTATGTGGTTTCCGTAGCAGTAATATTAAGGATTAATTTTAAGTTCTTAACTTAACTGCTAATTCCTAATTTAAGTATTAAAGTGAATGGAAGACGATGCTTGGTGGCCAAGATTGATCAATCGTATTTTGACGTGGAGAAGTTCCCTAAGAACTTTGAGTGCCCAACTAATGCTGAGTACAAGATTACTCGCCTGAGTGAAAAGCCGTGCAAAGAACTGTATGTTCTCTTTTTCTTTATCAGTCATATTATGTTTCATAAATAACATCAGATAAATAATTGGTGGATGCTTTTGTAGGTTCTCACCGAATATATGATTTGAGGATGAGAAGTTCTGATATGCATTGCCAGCCTGCTCTCGGTTTGATGTTAATATTTTCTATTCTCGGTGTCAATTAGGTTTAAAGTTTTTTCATTTTTCAAACTTGAACCTATGTAGCAATATATTTTTTAGTTATAAAAAATATAAAATAATAGACAGAGATTGGATTTGGTTTAGTCATTGATTTTTATTCAGTTTGGTCTGTTCCAATCCCGTTTCCTTCCAATGAAATGAACATCCCTTTGCTGCCATTAACCAGCATTCACTACTGCGTTAACTCATTCGCATGTGCCTCTGACCACCTGCCTATTTACTAACTGTTATAGTTCCTCTGAGTAAGTACCAGATTTTGGTTATCATCTACAATTTATTGCTGCAAATCTGTGTTAACTATGCCAATGATGCATGTGTAGCTAAACTGTTAAATAAAAGCTTCACCCCTTAAGGATAAAGTGAAGTTGCTAATCGTTGGATTAACATATGAGTAGTCCTTAAAAGTAATTTTCTGTGCGATGGGGGTTTGATGACAGTTCAATTTGAAGCTATTCACTCATGGTTGCACGATATTTATAAGTCATGCCTGCCCATCTATGGTGTTGATGTTGTTTTTTGTGTAAGGTCCGAGCATAAGATGAAAGCCGTTCGAGAGATGAAGTATTCAGCCCGCCATATAGTGTCCAAGTTCTTTGTATGTAGCAAAAGTCGGATAAAGAGGTATGTAATCTACCCGTTTTTCTTGGTAGTAGTATTTTTTGTAACTGATAATAATATACATTATTTAATTTTTGTTTATGATCTGATTAAGGGGGTATTTGGATGAGCTTATTTTACCAGCTTAGATGCTGATTTGTCTTTAGAAAAGCTTATGACCTCATTTTTTTGGGTTTAAGAAGTTATTAGATACACCTTTTGCACTTGAATAAGTACATACCAAATTTGATAAGCTTTTTCATAACAGAAAAAAATTAGCTTATAAGCATATACAAATTCAAATAAGAGAGTAAGCCGATAAAATAAGCTGATACAAACATCCCTTTTGACCCAGTAACCAACCTCCATGCACTTTAATTCTGCTTCTCACAAAAAATTGATTACTTGCAGCTTTCAGTGATGAAATGGGGGATGACATGATTCTATAAGTGAGCTAAAATGAGTCAGTTTGGGGTTGCTATGGTCTATCATTAGGGGCTAAAATGGGTGCATTTGTCGGCTTAAATGGATGGGTTTGGATGATGAAATGTGGGTCAAATGGGTGTGGGATTGGGGGCTGAAGTGGTGGGCTAAAATAGGTGCATTTGCAACTGAAATAAGTGAGTTTGGATGATCAAATAAGGCTGAAATGGGTGTGTTTGGGGGTTGAAGTGGCGACTAAAAAGGGCCAGTTTCGGCGCTCAAATGGTTGTTAGAGTAGGGGCTCAAATGCGGCCTGGGATGGGTGTGTTTGGGTGCTTATATATTGACTGAAGTAGATGCATTAGGTGCTGAAATGGGTCGCTTTTGGGTGACGGGATGGAACTGAAATGCTTGTGTTTGGCGCCTGAAATGGAGACTATAATGGATCAGTTTTGAAGACGTACGATCCGGGGCAGAAATGGGCGACTAAAATGGGTCAGTTTTGGGGCTGAAGCGAAGGTGGAATTGGAGTGTGAAATAGACACCGAGATGAGTGTGTTAATTATATGACAGTGTAAAATGTATTTTTTCTCATGAGCTTGCTGATTTCATTCCAAAGGAGCATTAAGAGATAGTTAAGGCTGTGGTACCTCCTCTGATCTACAAATCCGTAGAGGAACTCAAAGTGCTTCTCTCCAAATGAGTCCTCCTTAATGGGGGCAAAACGGTAATTAACTACTCTGCTTCAATTTATTTTTTTAATTTTTTTTTAAAGGCAAATTTAGATTTATAAAATACTAGCTTAATTATTTGATTGAATTTTATATGATTAATAAAAGCTATTGTGTCTCTTATTATATCTAGATTCATACATATAAGGCTTCTTATGGAGTCTGGTGGAAGTTCACAGTCTTCGAGGCCTGCATCTTCGAGACGCGGTGCCTGGATTGTATCCAACAAGCTACTAAATTTTGCTTCCCCTGTGGCTTCCATTTGTGAAATTTCAGAAAGTTGAAACCCTGACATGTGACAACAAGGCGACAGTTAGTGTTTGTTTGATAAAATTGTATGAATAAGTATTCTGTATGTAATGTTTAAGGTACTGTTTTAACCCTCCGGATCATTTAGAATACTGATTAATAATGGTAACAATAACTGGTAGAACACCATATGTGTTACCACAACATCATTAATAACTTTAAGTATAACCAAAAAAGGTCAACTGAATATATGAATACGTGAATAAATTTAAGTTCTCCTTTTTTCAGCTGGTTATATCTTTCTGTTGTGAAAATCAAACACATTTTTAATATTTTCTTTTAAAAATCCAAGTTCTATTTTATACAAGTATGAGATTTCATCAACCCTATATCTAGCACTTGACATTTTTCATACCCGATAAACCAATATCTTTACTAGGTTACAACTTTTCCATTTTTCCCTAGCTGTGCAAAAATCCATAATATGATCAGATTACAAAGTAAAACCAACAATAGATATTCTTTTGGAACAAAGACTGAATTTCTTTTACAGAAAGATAAAAGTAGACCTATATGTTCACCTATGCAAAGAAAAAATAGAGATTTCATTGCAAGCAAACAAGTCTCTCCAACTAAAACACGAGATTGGGCCATGAACAAAGCCAGCACAGTAGTATCACCCATTCAATCATTTGCGTAATGTGCCTGACTTTTTTTCTCCATTTTTTTTCAATATGTGGTGCAAACATTAACAGATGGGGCAGTTCCTTCTCCTAACTTGATAGCCACCATTAGAAAGTTGTGTGACACAAAATTGAGGGTAAGTTTTCTTTTTCTTTTTCTTTTTTTTTTTCTTTTCATGGTAGAACGGCATATATCATCACACTGATTTGTTTACCTTCTGTCACATAACAGGATACGGAGATTCTAATTTCTATATTACCCTTCCTACCAAAAGAGGTTTGCTTATTTGATTTTCTTTTTATGCAAGTGTTGTCCAGTTGATGGATGGTCGTGTTATTTTTATGGTTGTAGTTTAGGTATGACATAATTTTAACAAAATAAAATTTCTAGCAAGGATTCAGGATTTTTCTTTTTAAGAATCTAATTGTTTGATGTGTGTGGATTTCTACCTTTTCTTATATATATGCAACTTCGATTTAAAGAGTTCATGTTTTTTATGTTAGTTTCTGAGTCTTGTGACCCATTTGCTCTTATAGAGTGAATGCTGTAGTAATTTTGCTAACGATTGTTAATATTTGTTTTCACAGCTACTTCAGATCTTTCCGCGGTTTGTAAATCTCCTCTCTGATAAATTCCAGGCTGCACTTGCCCGTATCTTACCCTAACTAAATCTCCGCTGTTTTTGAGGTTGTTGATTCAATTTTACATAATTACAGTCGGAGTAGACTAATTATATACTCTACCTGCATGTTATTAAGCTTGATGATTCTGATAAATTACCAACTGGCGTTTGATATGATATCTATGTCAACGATGACAAATTAAAAGGCATCAAATTGATGTAATATCTGGTGATTCCAACTCAGCAAGTCATACCAGTTGGTATGCTCATCTAATTAGACAAATGCAGCCATTATTTCTCATATGGAACTTTTTCTCCATTCCTTATTGTCTGGTAAATACACACATGCCCTTTTTTTCCATCAATTTTACCTCTAATACGTAGTACAGAGTATTTCTTAATAAAACATATGCATCTTTCTCCATTAATGATCAGAGCAGGAGGCATTTTACAAGATAAACTTACATATCAAACTGAGTATAGTGATGAACCTTGCGTTGCATTTATCCAAAACAATTCTGCATTATTTAGTTTCAGCGACGGTTGCTTGCCTCTATCTAGATGGGATGAACTCAACAGATTCTTTCAAGATACCAAGTAACCAAAAGCAGAAAAAAGGTAGTTTGCGTATACTATTATTTTTCATGGTTATGTTTGTCTTTTACGTTCAGGGCATGTGTAAAGCCCCTTTTATCACGTATACCTTATCACAAACCCAACACTTATACCCACGTTAAACACAAACTGATGATATGCGTAAAGAAAGATTAAGAATAGATGTGGTGACTTGATGTAATATTCGTATGTGTTTAGAGAGATAAAGGAAAGAAGATGAAAACAATAAGTTGTTGTATTGCTTCAAAGGAAAACACACAAAACACACACTCAAGCACACCCCTCAAATGACATACTTGAGGGGTATATATAGGTAAGAGAGATGATGCCCTAAGGCTTGGCCATGGGCCTTGAGATGGACTTGGATTGGGCTTGGGTTACACGAACTAGACAAGGCTAGCTTAACTTAACTAATGCCTAATTAGCTTAGCCCAATCCACGAGCCCGTTGACTATTCTATCACGATATCTAACACACATTACAAAGTTCCTAATCGTGAATGACCATCACTTCTAATAAAAATAATCAAGGCTAACAATCTCCCCCTAAGGGGTGGTCATTCAAAAGATGCTCCACTTGAATAGGTCTTTAATCTTTTTGAGCTTGAACTTTGTGAGTAGATATAGAATAGTCTTAATTCTTTGTTCCTTCATGCTTTGTGATCAGATAATGTGGTTGTCTGCCGTTGTCAACTTCGTTGGTTAGGTATCTCCACGTCTTTCTCCACCATGCTCACACTTCTATTTGACTTTGATGTTTCATTGTTGTGAAGTTCTCTAGTCTGTAAACTTTGTAGATTCTTTGACATTGACAAAGAATCATCTTTAACTTTGAGTAGCCTTTGATTTTGATGAGAACTTTCATGTGTTGTTGGTATGAGCATGTGGCGAGTCTGCACGATCAATCCGCTCCGGAGCTTCCATAAGAAGAAAACATAAAAACAGGTTAGTAATAAGCGGATTCCGGCACTTACAAGTTTGAATTTCGAGGGTGTTAACAGCATAGTGTGAAAACACGTCTCTAATTCTCACAGAGGCCGTTCCTGAACTGGAGTCCCACAAGTGAGATAACACGATATACCGAAGTACACCTACAGTTCAGATGAGTCGCTGAAGTACATCGAAGCATCACTTCACGACTGTAGACCGTTTGAGACACACTAAGCGTAATCCACGGAGAATTACCGAAGTGACCTGCTGTCAGGGCTGTTTGATGTTGACCCTGGCAGGAATTTCCATTCAATCACTGAGGATTACAGTTGTAACTCCCCTCATAAATGTTCTGGCAGATTGCTAAGATCTGCGTAGGACTCTAGGATATATCACTTGTGCCCTTATTGATGAACAACAAGCGATGTCATGTCGAGTGTTCCTATGAGATCTTTTGATGAATCTCGTGGCTCTAGACTCAATTAGTGCATTTTGGTTTTCCTGAGCGGAGACTAGGGAGAGGGTCTCCTTCTTCAATATCAACAATCTCTAAGAGAAAGTCGATAGATTATGTAGGGTTCCCAGTGAGAATGAAACAAATCCCTTTTGAGAGGAATTGAGTGGCTAGAAGGTTTAGTGCAATGCGTTACTGGGTCCATGACGTCTTGGTCTTCAATACCAGTGTCAACTTAGTGACAACCAGTAGCAGATGAATTGAACCCGGCTTCTGCCCTAAGGTTGAATATGGAGGGCTATTTCTTTTCACCCTTTCTCATTACATTTCTTTTTAATTCTTCAACCCCTTCTTTCTCCTTTCTCACATTACTCCTTTTTTCAATCATTCCTAAGGACTTCTAATACTAACTATTTGTGATGTCCTTGGGTAGATCCCTCCGGCTCTGGCAGATCATAGGACGAATTTCCTATCCTTAGTCACCTTATAACTTCATGACTGTCTTATTGTTGCCATAAAACCATTTTTCTTGAAAATCTCTCAAAGTGTTTTTTATAGAAAACATGTTTGGAACACTTCGAGAGTTTTATATTTTCAGAAACACTCCCCCTTCACTTGTGCTTATAAGTTTTGACTGAAATCTGCACAGAGAGGGTAGAGCTTGCACGTTTTGAATTGATCGACTTTAAATGAACAAGACCGATTCGAGACACGTTTACATCACTAGAGAACTAGCTTGAAATTATTACCCGTCTTGGTCAAGTTCATAGAAAGTTTCTCGAGATGGTACATTATTCCTCGTCAATTCATTGGTTTCAACTGAGTCGAGCTCATTTGAGATTCAAACACCGATCATTAAACATTTTGATCACATTTTAATCACGTTTCTCCCCCTCAAAAATAGCATATCTATGATGTTTTTGAAACAAAATGATTAAAAGATATGTTTTTCGAAAAGCATTTGGAGAGAAACTGATTTAGCATGAATTTTGGAACAGTTTTGGTTTATACTCCCCCTTAACAAAAGCATATTTTTCAAACAGAAAATTTAGAATCAATTAATGGTTTAGAGGGAGTTATCTTGGTACCAAATGAGAGAGATTTTGAAAAATCTTTTTGAAAACTTTCGAATAAGTGGTACGCAAGATGAAGATTTTAAAAATCTTTTGAAGATATTGAAGAAGAATTATCTTCATTTGTTTTAGGATAAGTGCTCGATATTTATGAAAATCGATTTTGCGTGGCACTTTCCTTTCTTTAAAGATCGGGTTACATTCTGAATTAACTGTAAGCCATTATGTTTTTAGGAATAGTGCTTTGAAAAATATTTAAAACCTTTGATTTGGTTAAGCACTTTCCTTTCTTTGAAGCGCGGGTCCTGAACTGATGTGTCCAGAAGCTATTAATTTGAAGTCCGGGTTTCGCACTGAAGTATACGAAAGCCATTATTTGAAGAAATTATGAGAAACGACATGTTTTGGAAAACATTTAAAGAACTCTCGCTCAAGCATCTGTACATACCCGTATCATTGTTGAATGACATTTCTAGAAACGTACAGAATATCGATTATACGAGAGACATGTCGTAGAAGAATATTTTTGGATTTTTGATTTTGTATTGTTTTTGTATTTTTTGAAAGTTTTATATTTTTATATTTTGTTTTTGTTGGTTTTTCAAATTATGTATTTTGTTTTTCAAAAAATATTTACAAAGAAGATTTGAAGAAAGAAGATTAAGTTTGGCCAAGTAAAAGTGGAGTTAAGAGTGGAACTAGAAAAGGATTTCCACATGCAAAATTGGCATAAAGTTCTTCTTTACCACACGGGGTATATGAACCTTCAACACTTTTACAAGTACCTGCATCCACAGAAGAAGAATTTTCACAAATAACAGTGTTAGAAGTACATGTTTCCTCACGGTGAGGGTGATCACTATCAACGGTTGTAGTGGATCTGACTTCCTTATCCGAATGATTGTCACTACTATCTGTGTTGGTGCAAGTATCAAAAATCTTTCCTGTGGGAATCCATCTAAGACCTATTTTGTTGAAAACTTTTCCCGTGGGTATCCACCTAAGGTAAGATCTAGGAGTTGTTTTCTTATCAGATGCAGCGGAAGACTCAGTTTTAGAAAAACTACGTCCTGAAGAGATCGTCCTATTAGGTGTCTGTTTGTTTGTCTTTTTATCAACGGGCTTGTTTCTATTTGGAGTCTTAGTGGATTGTGCCTTGGCACGAGAATTATCTTTCTTGAGATATTGTGAGACACATGCATCATGATTAGCTGAAAAGACACATTTTTTACATGTAGTACAGACAAATTCAATATTCTTGTTTAAAACAGCAGCTTTAACTTTGTCACTACAGTCTTTTGGAAATTGATTCTTGTTCGAAAAAGACTTAGGATTCCTAGTGTTGTTTTCTAAGGGCATAGCATTTTCTTTTGCGCAACTACTCTTAGATGCAAGCCAATCCCTAGTCTTTTGTAGAGTGTTCCTAGGTAATGGTTTACTACTACTAGCAGTGCCTTGAAATCTTGTAGAATTCGTCACCCTAGATGTTGCACCTAGAATTCCATCTTTTTGAGTCTGTGCCTTTTTCCTAGCTTCTTCTAGATAGTGATTGTTGACCATGTTGTTAGAACCAACAGATTCTTTAACTGGATTTTTGGTCACATTCCGTGTACTAGTCTTAGAAATGCCAGGTGTAATCACATTTTCTTTATCAAAAACAGGTTTTTCAAAACCTTTGATAATTCTCTTTTTAATAGGCAAAGTCTGTGGAGTGACTGTTTTTGACAAATCATTTTTCTCATTGACTTTTGGAGGAAACAGAGAAATAGACATTTTTGGTTTGAAACCCGGTTTGGGAACATTTGTTTTCTCCTCAGTCAATGGTTTTGCAAACTTAGTATCCACATCCTTTTCTTTTTGACTTCCCAGCTGAGCTCTCAAAAGATCATTTTGCTCTTTCATGTCCTTGTAGGCACGCTCATACGACAATTTGTCATACTTGCATTCCTCAGATTTTCGATCAAGTTGTTTAAAATAGGACACGTTTTCTTTTTCAAGTTTTTCAAGAGCTTTTTCATATTTTGAAACAATTGCGGAGGTCTCAGACTGGAGTCTTTCATAATCTTCAACAGAATATGTTTGTAAGATAATGGACATGATATCGGTAGTCATAACATCTTCGAAGAGAGAATCATTTAGATTTTCCAAAACTTTCATGTGTTCAAAACTTTCATTAGCTTGCTTTACCAGGGATTTATGGTCCTTGACAAAGTCAGCTGTTTCTTTCAAAAGTGCTTGTTCAACATGAATTACCCTCGCACTGATGGCAGTTAACGGAGGGGCAATTTGGGTTTTAAAAAACTCTTTTGTTTCGTCATCATGACGAGTAAACCAGATGTTAGTTGTAATATTGGTTTTAGACTTGACAGTCTCTTGAAGATACCCAATTCTAGTTTTAACGTCATCTAAAATGCTTCTAGTATCACTTGTGTTAAAAGGATTGTTTGAAGACATTTGTTCGATTTTCGAAAGAGATTTAGAAACTACAACTGGTTTCGAAACTGGTTTTGAAACTGGTGTTGACACTTTGTTTGAAACACTTGGTGTGGTGGAAAACGTTGATTGTTCTTTTTGATTAACAAAAGTAATTCCATTAATTTTGTTCCATTTGTTATAATCAATCGGTTTAAGATCTGGATTCTTTTGTTTCATTTTTGATCTACTCTCCTCAGATAGTTCCAACGTTTCAAGAGAATCACGAACAATTATGGGTTCATGCAAAGGTTGTCCATTGTTCAACACATTCTGAGATTTCTGAGCTTTCTTGAGGAAACAAGGAGGTGTGTTACCAAGAGCCATTTTTTGAGTTGTATGAAAATACGGATTTACTTGATTAATCAGCATATTAGTTGATTTGGCTGAATGACCCATTGTAACAAGCAAGTTTTCCAACTTTTTAATCATCTCATTTTTATCAAGAATTTCATCAAGAAGAGAATCTTCTCGTTTTGAAAAATCAGCAATCAACTGCTTCTTCTCTTTTTCAAGATCAGAATAAGTTGCTTGTTGTTTAGAAAGTTGGTTTTTAAGATCAGAAATTTCCTTGTTTAAAGATTTTATTTTCAAGTTCAAATTAACATCAAGTGTGTCATACTTGAGTTGCAATTGTTTTTCTCTTAAAACAGAATCTCGATAACCAATTTCTAATTCTGAAAGTTTGTTTGTATGAAATTCATAGGCTTTGGCGTGCTCCTTGTAACTCTCAAGCTCAGCGGTCAATTTCTTATTCGCGGCCTTAACTTCGCGATTGACCGTTCTTACTTTCTCAACTTCAATGCCACATTGATTGATTAAAGATTCAACATAAGCACGTGTTTCCTCATTAGTCTCAGTATTTTGTGCCACACAGCCTCCACTAGGATGCACATCTGGAGTTTCAGAGTTAGTATTGCTACAACTCGGATTGTCCATGTATGTATCATAAGTAGGTGCTGATGTCACAGAATGCTGTTCATCATGAGTAAACACATCACATATGACATTGTTATAGCATGGATCAATGATTGGTACCTTAGATACTGCATTTGCGTCATAGACAAGAGGTGCGTCAGAGTCAGTGTCGTACTTAGTCTCCTGAAGATTTGCCATGAAAACGCAGTTTGCATTGATGTCCTCTCGGTCTTCCAAATCATCCATAATAGCGAAAAAGTCATGTTCCTCAGCACTCAACTGCATTCCAGATTCTGCCTTTTGTGCTAACAGGATAGCTTTCTGAAGATACGCAAAATCCTTCTTTTTCGGCTTAGTAGGACAATTCCTTGCCATGTGACCCACTCCTTGACAGTTATAACACTTAATCTGATTACCCTGATTCACATTTCCATAATTCCCAACGACTGGAGCTGCAACATTGCCATTCTGATTACCCACTGCTCTATTCCCAACATTCTGTCCCATCTGATTTCCAACATGCTGACCCGACTGATTACCCTGATACGGAACCGCCTGATTACCGATGCGACTGTTAAATGCTTTATCCAATAAAGAAAATATATGTTGCAAGGTCGCTTCTGGGTCAGTTTCAGGATCAGTGATTCCTTGTTCCTGGTATTGTTGATATGGATAGAATTGTTGTTGTGGTTGTGGAATGTATTGCTGCAAGTTGTTGTTGTTGGAAGATGATGAAGCTTGTTGTTGTGTATTCACTGTAGTTTGAGTCTTAGCAATAAGTGCCAATGGATCATGATTCTTGGCCAATCTTTCTTGCCTGACTTCATTCCCTTCAGCTTGGTTTTGTTTCAGAAAATCATTCAGTTGATCAAAGTTCACCTGATGTAAGTCTTTTGTTTGGTTGACAATAGTGACATATCGTCCCCATTCTTCTGGAAGATTATTCAGGAACTTGATGTTTTGAACGATTGTTCTGGGTGCCAACTTGTTTCTGATAAGCTCATTCATCAAAGTGCAAAACCTTCCATAGTAGGATTCAATAGATTCTCCTGGTGTAGATGTAAACTTTTCCCATTCAGTTAGCATCTTGTTCTCCATGTCTTGTTTACCAATTTCTGTTCCATAACATAGCCGTCTAACACGTTCCCACATATCGAAAGCAGTTTCACAACTGTCTACAGCAGCAAAAATGTCTATTGGTAAACCCAGTTGGACAATATGAATTGCCATGTCATCTGCACCGACTTGTTTCTGATCCTCTTCAGTGTATTCTGATTCAGTTTGAAGATGAGAGGATGGTGGGATGGGAGGTGTTGCATCAGCATTTCCAGGGACATGGACTTGTCGAGGCTTGAAGGGTCCATTCTGAATGGATTGAATCATCAGTTTCCCATTAGGTTTGGTCTTTATGTAACGAAGCATACGACTTGTCCATTGAAGATAACCACCTTTTGCCAACATAGGAGGACGGTTTTCGGCACCGGCTGCATGAATGTCTTGTTGAATTGCCATTGATGAAGGTATGATCTGATAAAGTTGATGTAGGATCGATTCAACGATAAAGGAGTTGTGGTTGATGAAGATTAAGCTCGGTTCAAGTTTTTCTGACAGTCGTACTCGTAACCTTGGTTCTTAAAAATTTTCGCCCAAAATTTGAAATTCACTATAAAAATCAATTCTAAGGTCGTATGAAAAATTTGAGTTATGACAATTTTGACGCCAAATTTGACCCGAAAAATTTGAATTTAGGCCAAAAAATTTGAATTTTTGACCAAAAATTTCACAGTTAAACCAAAATTTGAATCTCGCGTAAAAATTGAACGTTTAGTCTCCTCAAAAATTTAAATTTTACTCAAGTTTTCCCGCCAAAAAACTTTTTTTTTTTTTTTTTTTTTTTAACCTTAGGCGTAGAAAGAGCTTAGGCGTAGACCAAAGAAGTTACGAGTAGGATGTAGTTACGAGTAGGATGTGGTTTAGGCTTAGGATCTTATGCGTAGGAAGCTTAGGCGTAGGATTCCTTAGGCGTAGGATCTTATGCGTAGAAAGTATCTTACGTGTAACCTTAAGCTTATGCGTAGACAAAAAGTTACTCGTAAACCTTACGCGTAATTGTGAAGTTATGCGTAGAGTTACTCGTAAGCTTTTAGCTTATGCGTAAACTATGGTTAAGAACCAAAAATCCTTTACACTGTCACAGCGTAAGGGATATCCACAAGTCGAAGTGTTCCACACACTTATCCAAGTGAGGGAAGCACTGAGTCACCGTTATAGCTCGAAGAAACTTCACCAAAAAGTTATGAGTAGAACCTTATGAGTAGTTGACTTTCTTACGAGTAGAACTAGGGTTTTGACCTACTCGTAAAAAATTTCCAACGATTCAAACAATTTCGCTTGCACAGATATCCTTAAAAACACTCGAATAACCCAAAAATGTTGACCTTTTTCACCCAAAGTGCTTAGAAAAGTTACGAGTAGAAAACTAGGGTTTTGACTTTTTGACTTCTACTCGTAAGAAATTTCCAACGATTCAAATGATCTCGCTTGCACAGATATCCTTAAAAACACTCCAATAACACAAAAATGTTGACTTTTTTCACCCAAAGTGCTTAGAAAAGTTACGAGTAGAAATGACCAATGAACCAAATACGAGTTTAAAAACGTCTCTAAACCCGTAAAGATTGAAACTTTTTGCGAAAAACTAAAACTTTAACACCAAATAAACCTTAAACCACAAGAATCTTGAATTTTTTGGTGAAAAAATGAAAGCTTTAAGCGTTTCAAATATGTAAAACGTGAGCTTATACGCGTAACCCTTCAAAACAAACACAAACACTCCTAAACCATTGTTAGGCGATTGATACCAATTGTAAAGCCCCTTTTATCACGTATACCTTATCACAAACCCAACACTTATACCCACGTTAAACACAAACTGATGATATGCGTAAAGAAAGATTAAGAATAGATGTGGTGACTTGATGTAATATTCGTATGTGTTTAGAGAGATAAAGGAAAGAAGATGAAAACAATAAGTTGTTATATTGCTTCAAAGGAAAACACACAAAACACACACTCAAGCACACCCCTCAAATGACATACTTGAGGGGTATATATAGGTAAGAGAGATGATGCCCTAAGGCTTGGCCATGGGCCTTGAGATGGACTTGGATTGGGCTTGGGTTACACGAACTAGACAAGGCTAGCTTAACTTAACTAATGCCTAATTAGCTTAGCCCAATCCACGAGCCCGTTGACTATTCTATCACGATATCTAACACACATTACAAAGTTCCTAATCGTGAATGACCATCACTTCTAATAAAAATAATCAAGGCTAAAATTGAAAAATTGAAAATTTGAAAAATTGAAAAATGTGTGATGCACATTTGTGTTATCCGAATTTTTTCTTGGCTAAAATTGAAAAATTGAGGATAAAAAATTATTTGCTCTAAGAATGATATTTTGGTGTGGTATATTATTCACGGAGGATACATGTTCACGGCTAAAGGTTTCGATGAATTTGAAGTGTGACCACGAAGATGACTCGTTATTATTTATTCGGGTTTGAAGTGACGTTTGACGGACGAGTTTACTTATTTCGTCTTCTTTCTTTCTTCCCTTCCGCGAAGATGACTTGTCTGGGCAAATATGTTGAGTGTGATGAAGGCTTGCTATCTAGTTACTTTTGTGATTCTTTCTCTCTTAACCCACAAAGTAGCTATCACTTTCGGTGTCTCACGTAGTTGAGGATACGTCAAGAGGTTTTGTACAATGGGTACACCGTTCTTTTTCACAAGGATAGTACAATCTTAAGTAACTATTCCGGGAGATTTTACTTCATCCTCAAGTTCGTCATATTGGGTTATCCTCATATGTGGTTACTACAGACAGCCGTTGAATTTTGATACAGGGGGTTGAAATGAGTTAGACAATTTCAAATGGTATTGTTCATCGACGTCTTCTCACGGGCTGATATAATTTATGATAGAATGCGTCCAGTTAATGCTTCATGTACACTATTGGATGCTGATTCCGATAAATCGTAACCTTCAGGGGAGAGAAATGTGTACATTATGGGCTGATTTGATATATGAAAGATAACTGGAATGCATTTGGTGAGATGAAGATGTTGATATCTTATTCCCCCGAATGGACAATCTTGAAGAAGGTCGAGTCGACAGTCTTTTCTACATTTTCCGCTGCGTGTTAGAAGACTAAAGACGGTTCTAATTTAATTATCAAAAGACTTCTTCGAATTCAGGAAATTCATCAGAAAGGTTGTCAGTTTGGGGGAGAGAACTAATTAGGGGAGAGCAAATGGGCCAGATTTAATCCCTAATTAGATTTGCTCGCATTGTTCTTCTGCAAGTAAAGAGATGGCAGCTGAGAAGATTCATGAAGTTTGAAGACTGTGAAGACACTCTTGGAGCTGCTGCGCTTATCTTTTATATTTAATTTTGCTTGTAGGGAACATTGTAAGCAACTCCCGTATGACATCACTTGGGGAGAGATTGTTAGCCTCGCTAAAGTGAAGTCATTACGGGAATTGCATTAGTTTCTTCTTTTACTCATTCACAAGGACTAGTTTAGTCAATAGTGCTAAGTTAGGCTTGTTGAAGTATAAATACCCCTCCTAGTCCCAACTAGGAGGGTAGGAAGTTCACATTTTATAAAGAAGTGTGTGTGGTTTCTTCTTCTTCTCTCTAGAAACACACACATCTTCCCCTTTTCCATCTAATACAATAACCATGTCTTTCTTATTCTTTGAGCTTCCCCGACCCCCCGAACCACATGAATCAATAGTTTTATCGGTCCTACAGCATGTTCTTTCACAAACAGCGTGTTGGTTAAGGTGCCAAATGACAGCTATCCGGACAGCTCTTGATAACATGCTTCGACAGGCATATCATTGCTGAACTAATTTGTACAATGTTCAACTGGAGATATAGCGTATATTTCTAGGAATCATGTAAGTATTCACACTGCTCATTATAATCTTTGTATAAAAGGATGAGTTATGTTCCTCTGCTTCTACCGGTTTTGCGACTCCTTTTTTTTCACTTACTGACCATCAAATTCGTAGGTACTATCAAGATTCGTGCTTTTAGTTAACAGTTTATAGAAATTTGAACTATGTATAAAAACGGTCATTCAACGTTCTACTGACTATTATTTAGCAGGGTTCAAGTTGTTACAAACCAGCCTCTTTGAAGGGTGTTGTTTTACAATCTGATTAAGAGACTGAACATCGTGCTACGATGTTTCTTCGTCATCGCTGAGAATGCATTACAAGCTTAATTCGAGTGAATAACCTCTTGGATAAGCTTTTTAAGCATTGTGTAAGTTCGCAATAATTCATAGTTAATTGTATGGGGTTAGTGAAGAGTGACCTCTCTTATCACTTTGACATACAATGTCTAACATTTTTAATTTAATGTGTCCATTTATAGGTATGTAATTGGCTGTTTGGATGCAATGTGTTAGTTCAGTTGCAGCTACTTTTAAAGCAAATTAGTTTCACAGTAACCAAGAAACATTAATTTAACAAATTAGTGATTTCAAATAGCTTATGTTTAGAAGTTAGAAGTATTTGCTATTATGACATGTTTGGGAATGTTGTAAGTGTATCTTCCATTTCTTAATTAGTCATTAGCTTGATTATATTGTTTTTGTCTGAGCTCCTTAACTTTATATATGATTTCTTAAGGTAATGGATATCCTACATGCTTTATTGAGGAAAGATTAGGACGACTGAAAGCCGAAAGAGTGGTGAAGGAAAGAAGGCTTGGAGTGGACACTCAAGTACCTAAACCAGTACCTAAACGAGTGGACACTGAAGTACATGATCGTGTACCTGAACATATAGTCGCTGAAGTACCTGATCGAGTTCCTGAACATAGAAACACTAAATTACGTGAACGAGTACTTGATTCAGTGCCTGAACAAGGAGACACTTAGGTGCTTGATCTTGATTATTCAATACACGATCCAACCTTTAATGACATGTCTCGGACACCAGCTGGTCGCTGAAATAGGTTATCCAAGCAGCCCTTCTTAACATATCAAGACACCTAAAGGGCTGTTGAAAATAAGCTATCCAAAGTCCAAACAGCCCTTAATGTTTAGGATGCCAAAATAAGCTATCCAAACAGCCCTTAATAGCATATTTAGGAAACCAATTGACTGCTGAAATATCATAGGGAACTGAAGGAACTACGAGTACTCGAGTAGTTATCTTATGCAAAAGCGACTTTATATTGTTTGCATTCTGATGTTTATTGGTCTGCGACAATAGGCGAAGGGCCATCAATCCAGAAGGATGAAAATGTGAGATGGAAAGATGTAGAGCTCAAAACATCTTGGCCCATCTATGATTTAGTAAATGCAACATTCATGTAAATAAGTTTGTAAACACGAAGGTTGTCAAGCTTTATATTTTCTCTCATATTCGATAAACGTATATTTCTTTTCGTTCTTTATCTTGCTATTCGTATATACGACCCTTTCTTTCAACATGTCCACTTTCCTACCATTTTTTACCACCTTCTTTCGCTATAGTAAAATATGCCAACAATAAGTATAATTCAGTATTTTACATTTTACTTTTTAGACATGTTATATAATTTTTATGGAAAAACTTCTTTACGATTACCCTCCTTATTTCGCTATAGCAAATTATGTCAACGATAATTATAAGTCATGCCCGCCCATTGGGCGGGCTTCGAACACTAGTATATATATATATATATATATATATATATATATATATATATATATATATATATATATATATATATATATATAATATATATAGCTGTAAAGCTATGAATATCTAACGGTGAAATTTTAAAATTTTGTAGAATGCGTTATGTTCATTTACTACTTGTTTTAAATGTTTGAACATTAAAATTAGTGTTAGAACACATGTGTTTTCTCATGCAAGTTTCAACGACGATAAAAATAAATGGTCTGTCAATAGTATATTAAAGTATTTGTCTATTGAAAGGTAATCAAATGTTCGTTAAGGTTGTGTAATTTTTGTCGCTTAACGATTAAAGGTTTAATATATATTATTAGTTTTTTTATAAAATTTGATGAAACTGAGTTTGTTATTTGTTCAAAAACATGAATGACTAAGATTGGTACTTTGATATGCGAGTTTTAGTATGTAAATAATTTTTCCTCTTTTATGAGCTAATTCTAAAACTTATTTAAAATATTGTAATTATACGGCCAAAAGAAATGTTGCATCATATAAATCATTTACCACTACGTTTTTTTTAACACCATGTTGAAATACCACATTATGGAAAACTCACCATAGAAAATTTTCTTTTTTGAACAACAAAATTATATACGTTTCATAATTTTTGAAATAAAAATATATTATAAATAATCAATGAAGCATTAGTCCAATGGTTGGAGCACTTGTGCTTAAGTCAATAGACCCAAGATCAAGTCTCATCTTTGGCATTTGCTTTATATAGGTACCCATCTCCACAAAACCTATAGGCACACTGGAGAGACGTTGTGGAATAAGAGCTCAGGGGTCTGAATTTTGGCTCAAGCTCACTCCAGTTGGTGCCCCACTAGGCCAGGAGAGTTGCCGGAGCTATTACTTGTGGGGTGGATAATGACTGATGCCAAAAAGCATCCGAGATTAAGGTGTTCCTGCTAATCTACACATTTTTTTTAGAAAATATATTATAAATATATTTTATTTATATAAATTGTATTACTTTATAACTTTTCACACATGCTTTTATCATAATTAATAGTTAATGCTTTGTAAAAATAAAGTTGGCGAAATCATTGCCCAACATTTAGCATTGTTGATACAAAAGTTGGACGTTCCTGATTTGGAGCTCCGGTTCTCGTACCAATTGAGAATTGCTGCTTGAGACCTGCGCACTAAGAGACAAGAAACACCGTTAGGCTTACCGTGGGATTGTCTCCCACGATTATCCTCCGGCGTGAGAGTGAGTAATCGGTTTAGGGTTTAAGGAGTTTTAGGGTTATGAGATCGTACCTTAAACGAGGGATATGATTCCCTTTATATACGCACGGAATCCTTGTTGGTTCCGTGTTCCCCAACCTTCGGCGTATCCCGCCTAAGTCGGTTGGGAATGATTATCTTCTTATTTTAGAAGATATCGGATATCTATTCCGTAAATAGATTTGGGCTTGGGCTTTCGTGAGCCCAAACGCGTATTGATATTGGCTCAATTCGTACCGGGCTTGCAAGTATTGGGCTGTAGTCGGGTTTATGACCCGACTCCAGACTATACGTCATCATGTCCCCCCAGTCTAGTATGCGCAGTGCATAACTGCGGATGCTAGACTAATGACCGTAGTCCAAAATAATAATAAAAAAAACGGACAAAACGTATTAAAGAAGCCATACACATACCCGTAGGTGCAGTGTATCTAGTCATCAAAGTGAAATGGAAATGCCTCGTTAGTCGGGGGAAAGTGACTGTCCCGCGTCCCATCAAAGAGATCTCAACCACACAAGTGAAGTTAGTGGGATCCACGTGTCGCCAATCGTGTGGAAGAGAAAGACTATATAACTTATCGTTTCATTTTCACCGGATATCTCACAGTAAAAACGTCATCCACCATTTCTAAAGCATTCTAAGAGTTGTAAGCCAGAAATTAACCAACCACAAAGGTAACCGCGCGTGCGCTGTATCAAAAAATAATAACACGATGGTTAAACAGTTGTCTGACTTCACCTCCGACCTCACCGTGATCGATCTGATGGAATTCACTTCAGATTACTTTATACCCCGGGATGTGCATCCATTAGTTCCGGATGCGCGAGCCACGATTGCGGATTTCCCCGAAGGGAAAGTGGGTGTATACACACGGTTATTCGAATTCGCGAATCAACGTGTGCCCCTGTCACGCTTTCTGTGCGATGTGTTAAACTATTATAACCTACACATATCGCAGTTGCATTGTATCGGCGCGGCCAAAATTACCAATTTTGAGGTAAATTGCCGTTTTTTGGCGATTAACCCCACCATCCACCTATTTCGCGCCTTTTATCACACTACGTGGGCGCATGGGTGGGTGTCTTTTGCGAAACGCGCTGGTAGACTGCAATGTTATACGGATAAATTAGATTCACTTAGGAATTGGAGGGAGTATTTTTTCTGGGTAGATGATACATGCTTTCCCTGGAATTATGATTTTTATACCCGGGGAACATTAGAGAGGGATGAGTGCCCATTGCCTGGGTCTTATGTCGCCGAGGATGCGGAACTGATAAATGCTAACCGCATCCCCATTAGTGCCTATCCTGAGGGATTTTTTGTGCACATGGGAATCAGCCGTAATTATTTTGGCCCCGAGGATGAGATCCCTATCTTCTTAGACGCCAATGGCCAGGGTGGGTACTTATTCCTCCGTACCTCTGTGTGTAAATAATGTAAGAACAATCTTCCGTATATATTGCGCATTATATAACCTGTTTGTATATGTGTCTTGTTTTGCGCAGAGATGGATCTATTCACCGTCGTACAGCTAGCGAAGCCCGTAGCTGTAAGGACAGGGGTAAGACTTTTGAAGGATGATGAGGAACCTATTTTAGCTGCTACCGCAGGGCGTACTATGGAGCTGAATGCGGGGGAGACAGGTACTAGTTCCTCAGTCGCAGTGGAAGCCACACCACTACAAAGCCAGCCTAATCCCCGAGTACCATCTCTTGTGGCGCAGCCACCGCCCGTAGCTGTGGCCCACCCTATGGAAGAAGAGGAAGAAGAAGAATCTGGGCTTAGTCGCAAAAGGACCCGAAGGGATGATGGTGCAGGCCCCTCAAGGAAAAAACGCCCCGTGGTCCATACTGTGGAGTTGTCCTCCACTGATGAAGCGTCGTCGCACCCTTCTGCGGATGTTGCGGAGCCACAGTAAGTAAAGCCGTACATGTATAATTTTATTTTGTTGGTGAATGTGCTAGTTGTGATGCTAACATTGCGCTGGTGATCATTCGCAGGATGGAGCAGGTTATAGAGTCACCCCCTAAGGCGAGTCCGATCCAGTCACCGCATTCTGAGCCGCAGAGCCAGGATAATGAAAACAAGTCTGATGCGGATGCGCCCATGGAGCAATTGGTTGATGAATTGGTGCAGGTCTCCGCACAACAGGCTGCACTAATTGGGAAGCTGAAAGACCGAGTATCTGGTGGGGAGGACCAAAGTTCACAAAAGGACCAAACAATAGCTTTGTTGGAGGCGCAACTGGCAAGCACCCGAGCGCAAGTGGATAGCGCCCATGCAGAGGCTAGGGATCTGAGCGCATACGCTCAAAAACAGGCCGAGGACAAGATGGCACTAATGTGCCAAATAAATCAAGATCGTGCTGAGGCTGCCAGGTACAAGTCTGCGTGCCGCTGGGCACTTAAACACTTGGAGCAGGGTAAGGAAAATTTTTTCGCGCAGTTGGGGGAGCTTGGGGCTACTGTGAGCTGGTCATTGGAAGTGCAGGAGGCAAAACTGCGTAAGCTTAGCCTCGAGTATGACGAGGAGTTGTATCCTCAGCTCATGTCCACGATAGCGGAGCGCAGGTGGCTCATAGGCCACGGTATTCGCCTAGCTGCTCTTAGTACCCTGGAATCGCCAGAGGTGGTTAATGCTTTTGGGGAGGTTGTGCAGTGTGCTCTGGAGCGTGGTAAGTCAGAAGCAATTGAAAAGCTTCATGAGACAGAACTGCTGAAGGCGCCTATTGATAAGGTACCAAATTATGATGCTGAGTCATATGATCACTTGGTCGCTGCCATGCAGAGAATGAAGGACTTAGAGCTCCCAATGATTTCGGAGCTTGAGCGCGATCAAGATTATCCGATAAATGTAATTATGGCAGGTTTGACCTTGGCGCGTCATCGTACCGAGGGTGTCGAGACACAGCCGAACTATTATTTGAAGCCCCATGAGTCACAGCTCCAAGTACCTGTCTTTGCGCGTCCTAGGGATAGTCAGAATCCATTTGCTTTGGAGAAAGAGGTACCTTTAAAGGAAGTCTTGGAAGCGCATGCGACCCGTCTTGCTAAGAAAGAAGGTATTGCAGGTAAAGCCATTTTGTGTGGGGTTGGTGCTGCTCACTTGCCAAGGTCTGATGAGGTGCCAATCAGTGTGGCCACTGTGTCGCGTCAGGATGCAGATGTGTTGAAGGGTATGAGCGAAGCTAAAGATGCAACGAGTCACGTTGGCACATCTTCACTGAAGCGTTGTAGCAGCTGGTAGTTGATGTGTTGCAAAATACTCTCTTGTAATGACTCGTAGTTATGAATAAAAGTTGCTGTTTTGCTGTGGGTATTATTGAAACTTGTAATATATACGTATCTGTTTGGCTTTGCGTAAAAGATATCTTCGTTGCCGGAGAAACAAACGTGTACGCCAGTGCTAATATAGGAAATCCATAATCATGTATGAAAGCCATATTATACTTGAGAAATAAGTCGAAGTATTTTATCATAATCGTGTATGTTATGATATACAGTGTACTGTAAATATCACATTAAGGAATCAAGTGTCTTGGTTCCTAAGTTGTTAAACGTGCACGTGTGCGTTGCTGCGCAACCATCGTGGGATGCGCACATATCTTATTCCAACGTCTTGAGAACAAGGTGTTTAACAAGGATGCGTAATCCAGTATTGATGGGTTTGCAACCCTCTTACTCAACAAGTTAGTTAGTAGGTCAACTTATCCTTTTACCATCATGGGTTTATTTGTAGTGCATGCACGCCATCGTGGGCAAGAAATAAAAAACTGTTAAGACATACAGTATATGGAGATAACAACTTAAAATGTGTCGCGGAGTTAGCTAGAAACCGCGGTGTTTTATTGATACTTGCAAGTTTTTTGAGAAATAACAAAGAAAACAGTAAATATGAAAAATAAAAAATGAATACATGAATGTTTATTGAGCCCTGAAAGTGCGGAGCGTCTGTGCGCTGTGCCGTAGCTATTCTTACAGGTAGCACCTCTTGAGGTTGCCGATGTTCCATGTGCGCGGTAGGTCACGACCATCCAAGCCTTGTAGCCTGTACGCGCCTGTGCCTATTGCTTCAGTAACCTCATAAGGTCCTTCCCACTTCGGTCCGAGCTTACCTGTATCTTCTGCGTGGCTCGCCTCATTGGCACGGTAGACAAAGTCGCCTGGTCTGAATGAAACACTGCGCACCTTGGCATCATAGTATCCTTTCATTTTTGACTTCGACTTTGCCTCCCGTATGGCTGCGCGTTCGCGTCTTTCTTCCAACAGATCCAAGTCGACACGTCTTTCATCATCGTTTGTTGCCACATTGATCTCCGCAGTGCGGATAGTTGGCATGCCGATCTCAGTTGGTATAACAGCTTCTGTCCCGTAGACTAGAGAGAAGGGGGTGTCCCCCGTGCTGGTTTTTATTGAGGTGCGGTGAGCCCACAAGACATGCGAAAGCTCTTCGACCCACCTTCCTTTGTGCCTGTCCAGGCGCGCTTTGATTCCTTCGCCCAGGCTTCGATTTGTGCGCTCTACTAAGCCATTGGTTTGTGGGTGTGTAACTGACGCGAAGTGTTGGGTAATGTTTAACTTCTCGCACCAATCTTTGAAGGGGTTGTCGCAGAATTGTTTCCCGTTATCCGATATGATTTCTCCAGGTAATCCGAAGCGGCATACTATGTTGTCCCAGACAAAGCGTTTCACCTGGTTGCCGGTGATTGTCGCCACTGCTTTTGCCTCGATCCACTTGGTAACGTAGTCTACAGCTACTATGAGAAACTTGAGACCGCCTGCTGCTATTGGAAAAGGACCTGCAGTATCAATGCCCCATTTGTAGAATGGCCATGGCGCCGTAATTGGCGTTAGCTCGTGCTGTGGTTGGCGCGGGACGGGTCTATGAACTTGGCAATCATTGCACTTCCTTATTAAGTCCCGCGCATCTCGATGCATGGTTGGCCAGTAGTATCCTGATCGCATGGCACGTGCTACAACGGACCGTGGTCCTGCGTGCATGCTGCATGAGCCTTCATGGATTTCTCGCAGCACGTAATTTGCTTGTAGGGGGCCGACGCAACGGAGCCATGGTTGGAGGAAAGAACGTCGGTACAGTATGTTGTCGCGCAATTCGAATCTCTGCGTTGTACGCCGTATTCTGCGAGCTTCTGTCTGTTCTTGGGGTAATGTTCCTTTGCTTAAGAATTCCGTAATCGGTGTCATCCATGTAGGACCATCCTCCTCTATGACTGCGGAGACTTCCATCTCCGATATTGATTTGCTTTTCAGTGTTTCCACCAGCACTTGCTTTGATAAGTGTGCGAAGCTTGTCGAGGCGATCTTGCTCAGTGCGTCTGCCTTGCGATTTTCTCCTCTAGGGACTTGCTTGATAGTAAATCTGTCAAAGCCTTTGATCAGTGTCTTAGTCTTCTCAAGATACTGAATCATATTCTCTTCTTTGGCCACGTATTCACCCAACACGTGGTTGGCTACTAGCCGGGAGTCCACATTTGCTTCCAAGTTAGGTACACCCATTCGAGCTGCAATGCGTAGTCCAGCGATTAGGGCTTCATATTCTGCCTCATTGTTTGTCGCGGTAAATTCAAAACGCAGTGCGTAAGTGAATTCCATTCCCTCTGGGTTTGTGAGAATAAGGCCAGCTCCTGATCCGTCCACGCATGAGGACCCATCTGTAAACAAAATCCATGGATCTTGTAGTTCCTTTTTGCTTGGTGCAGGTACCTCGTCAGTATCTGGCTTCTCGATGATGAAGTCTGCCAGAACCTGTCCTTTTATTGCGGTACGTGGTCTGTAAGAGATGTTGTGTTCGCCTAGCAACACACTCCACTTCTGGAGTCGTCCTGACGCATCGGGTTTGGAGATGATCTGCTTGATGGCTTGATCTGTGATTACCGCTATCGGGTGCGCTTGGAAGTACCGGCGCAGTCGCTTGGCGGCAAACACTAATGCCAAGACTAACTTCTCCATGGCACTGTAGTTCATCTCCGTCTTCTTGAGCGCTTTGCTGACAAAATAGATAGGGGTTTGCACTGAGTCCCTATCTGTTAGTAGCACTGCGCTGACTGCCCCATGAGTTGCTGATAGATACATGATCAGCTCTTCCCCTGGTCGTGGTGCAACGAGTGTTGGGAGCGTTGCTAGATGCTGTTTGAGTGTAGTGAAGGCTTCTTCTGCCTCCGTCGTCCACCGGAAGTCACCCTTTTTCATGCACTTCTTGAGCGTTTTGAAAAGAGGCAATGACTTTTCTGCTGACTTAGACAGGAACCTGTTTAGGCCGGCCAGTTTTCCGTTGAGGGATTGAACTTCCTTCAGCGTGCGTGGTGAGGGAAGTTCTATTACCGCCTTTGTCTTTTCTGGACAAGGTTTTATGCCGTCAGGTTCTATCAGGTACCCTAGGAACATGCCTTCAGTAGCGCCGAAGGTGCATTTCTTGGGATTCAGCTTCATGTTGATCTCACGTAGAGTCTTGAACGTCTCTTCTATGTCGCGCACAAGCTCAACTTCAGTATGGCTTTTTATGACCAGGTCATCCACATAGACTTCCAGATTGCGGCCCACCTGTTTTTCAAAGGCATTGTCTACTAACCGCTGATAGGTGGCACCCGCATTCTTCAAGCCAAAGGGCATTTTTGTATAACAGTAAACGCCTTGGCTTGTGTGGAAAGCTGTTTTTTCCTCGTCTTCCTTAGCCATCTGTATCTGGTGATATCCCTTGTACGCGTCGAGAAAACACTTTAACGGGTATCCGCACAAGGACTCTATTTTCCAGTCTATCTCTGGTAATGGATAGCAGTCCTGTGGGCATGCTTTGTTAAGGTCGGTGAAGTCTACGCACATTTGCCAGCTACCGTCGCTCTTTTTCACCATTACTGGGTTAGAAAGCCAGTCGTGGTAGTAGACTTCACGCATAATTCCTGCCTTTACCAATTTCTGTACCTCTGCCAGGATTGCCTGCGCACGCTCTAGGGCTTGGCCACGCTTCTTCTGGCGTATCGGTGTGTATCCTTGTCGGATTCTCAGTTTATGCTCTGTGATCGAGCGTGGTACTCCAGTCATGTGTTTCGGCTCCCATGCGAAAATATCCACGTTCTTTTGTAGGAGCGCGCACACGGCTGCTTTGCCGTTGTCCGACAATGACCCTCTGATGGTTATTTCCTGTTCCGGGTACTCTGGGTGAATCGCGACCTTCAAGTTGGGGACTTTGGCCGCGCACTGCTTTGGGATCGGTGCCATTTCGCATGTAACCGTGTTACATTCTCTATTTGGTACCGTGGCATTGTAAAGAGTAACAACGCCCCCTTCTACTGGGAATTTAAGCATCCCGTGCGCTGTTGATGGCACCGCACGCATGGCTGATATCCCAGGTCTCCCGATGATGCCATTGTATGGCGAGGGGGATTTGATCACCATGAAGTCCATCCAGGTTGTCGTAGAGTGCTCTGCGTTGCCAATGCTGACTAGTAATCGCAGTTGCCCCATGGGCCATATCTTTTCACCCGTGAAACCAGTGAGTGCTGTGCTGACCGGGTTTAACTGGCTACGTATTTCAGGTCGTAGTCTTTTAAAGCAATGCTCATACATGATATTTGCCGATGCCCCACCATCAATGTAAATGCGGTGTATGTCGTGACCACCCGCACTGATTTCAATGGTGAGTGGTTCTGCTACTGCGTTGTCCGCAGTTAGAGTAGGGAAAGAGATTTCACTTCTTCGGGAAAACTCCTGGCTGACCTTCTGTCTAGTGATTCGTTGCCACGTCTGTATCATGTAGATTGTGTCGGCCTTATCTTTGGGTGTTTCCTTCTTGTTTCCATTCTTTTGTTTATCTCTTCCCTCTTTAATGTTTTTGACCAAGTGGTCCAGTCTACCTTCCTTGACCATCTTGTCGATGAGTTGGCGCAGCTGGACACATTCGTTAGTTGTGTGACCCTTTTGCGCGTGGTAGTCACAGTATCCATTCCCAGTGCGCCGATCTTCTGGTGTACGCATCTGCGGTGGTCTTGGGAAATTCGCGCCTTCCGCTGCGAGTATTTCCTTTGGGGTTTTGATCAGGGGAGTGTACCTGTCATTATCTCTGCCGCTCCTCTGGCTGCGATAGCTCCTATTACGGTTACTACCTCGGACGTTCGATTGCCTCCCAGGTTGTTCCTGTGACCGGTAACTCGAGTGGTTCTTTTTGCTATCCGCCGCGGCGGCTTCTCCTTGGACAAAAGACCGAGACCGCTTCATGAGTTCATCAAAGGTCTCAGGGATCTTGTCGTTCAACCTCTTGATGAGTTCTGGATTATTAATCCCATTCATGAAGCCAGAGATCTTTAGTACTTCAGGACATGCTTTAACTTGCATGCATTCATCTTTAAAGCGTTCCATGAATGCGCTCGTAGATTCTCCTTGGTTCTGCTTTACCCTGGCGAGTTCGACAGGATTTTTAGCGCACTTTTTCCGTTGAGTAAAATTTAGGCGGAACGCCTTTCTCAACTCTTCAAAACCATTTATGCTCCTTCGTGGGAGTTTGTTGAACCAGTTACGCGCGCTTCCCACCAGTGTGGAATTAAACATGTGGCACCACACTGGTTGTGGCCAGTTTTCAATGGTCGCGGCTGATTCAAAGATTTTTAGGTGATCGTCAGGATCACCTGTTCCATCATAGGTCTTGACATTTGTAGGCATACGCCTCTTCTTGTTCTCAGAGAAATCACTAATGCGTCTGGTGAACGCATCCACTTTCTGACGGCGCCATGGGAGAGACATGTCCTCCTCTTGGCTATCGCGTCTGTTTCTAGACTTCCAATGTCCTGTGTCGCTATCCTCGTTGTCCGAGGAGTTATCAGAAGATGAATTTTCCTTCTTACGGCGTTTGCGCCGGCTGTCCTCAGAGTCTGACTTGTAGTCTGGATCTGAAGGACTTTCACTTGGGGAATGCTTTCGCCCCAGTCTGTCATGTACTTTACGGCTACCCAGTCTGGCGTAGACACTGGTACGCCGTTCTTCTCTATCACTATCACTCAAGTGTTGCGAGTGAGATGTCTCATCCCCCTCGATTCTCCTCCCGATTCTGTTGAATACTGGGGGTTTATGACCGCTTCCTCTGCGCTTTTCTTTCTGGTGGCGCAGTGGGGAAGTATCGTATTCCGAATCGAAATTGAGTCGGGCTTTCAAGTTCCGACCAGATCTATTCTTCTCTTCCTCTTGCATGAGGGCAGTTAATGTTTCGTAATTTTGGGATACGAAAACTTCTGGTGTTAACTCCGGCGCGACCCCCTCAAGAGTGAGTGCGTTTGTTTCTACCGCTATACCCTTATCCCGGCCTGGTGCCTCCGGTACCTTTGTCAGGTCAGTTTCTAGCACTGATTGGAAAGGAGTAGTAAAGACGTTGCGCAGTGGGTCTACTCCACTCGTGGTGGTTGTAGTGGCTTGGGTTGTTCCCGAGTGCGGTTCCACTAGAGGGAAGATCAAGTCTTGGCCTGATCTCTTATTTTTAGCAGCGCTGGTTGTCCCAGAGGGCTGCTTAGGGGTTAGCCCACTTTGCGACTTCTTCCCCATGAGGTCTGACTGCGATCGCTGATTACCGTGCTTTGTCATTCTAGTGTTGGTTCTTAGTGTAGGGTCCCACGGATGGCGCCACTTGTTGATACAAAAGTTGGACGTTCCTGATTTGGAGCTCTGGTTCTCGTACCAATTGAGAATTGCTGCTTGAGACCTGCGCACTAAGAGACAAGAAACACCGTTAGGCTTACCGTGGGATTGTCTCCCACGATTATCCTCCGGCGTGAGAGTGAGTAATCGGTTTAGGGTTTAAGGAGTTTTAGGGTTATGAGATCGTACCTTAAACGAGGGATATGATTCCCTTTATATACGCACGGAATCCTTGTTGGTTCCGTGTTCCCCAACCTTCGGCGTATCCCGCCTAAGTCGGTTGGGAATGATTATCTTCTTATTTTAGAAGATATCGGATATCTATTCCGTAAATAGATTTGGGCTTGGGCTTTCGTGAGCCCAAACGCGTATTGATATTGGCCCAGTTCATACCGGGCTTGCAAGTATTGGGTTGTAGTCGGGTTTATGACCCGACTCCAGACTATACGTCATCAAGCATAAACAATAAAAGAAGAGTTATTTTATATATTAAACTTTTCTCACGTATTAAGAGATTTGTGCTTACACTTTTTTTTAAAAAAAAATCAATAAGTTAGAGTAGATTAAGATAATTTTAATACTTCACATATTTTTTATAATTTAAATATCTCTTACACATTTAATCATTAAACAAAAATAATTACACCATTGCGACGAGCATTTAATTATTTTTTTTATAAACGAACACTTTGATATTCTTTAGACAATTTTTTTTTCACGTTTTTCTTCTTCTTTTTTTCATTTTTTCTTCGTTGTTAAAACTTGTATGAGAAATCACATGTGATTAAACATTAATTTGAATGTTTTAATAATATCACATGTGATATTAGTATTAAAATCACATATGATATGTAATATCACATGTGATATTAGTGTTAAATCACAACACTAATATATCACATGTGATATTATTATAATATTCAAATTAGTATTTAATCACATGTGATTTTTCATGCAAAATTCAGTAACGAAAAAAACGTGAAAAAACAAGATTTTTTTTCTTTGTCAAAAGTATATCAAAGTGTTTATTATAGAAAGATAATTAAATGCTCGTCGTAATGGTATATTTTTTTAACGATTAACGGTTTTAAAGATATTAATATTTTAAAAAAAAGAGAGTATGAAAGTGGGTTTTTTTAATTGTTGAGATTAATCTCATTTATTGGATTAAAGAAAAATGAAGTGTGAAGATAGATCTTTTTTAGTATGTAAATGATTTTTAATGAAAAAAATAATATGTTATTGTCACTTATTTTAGATTTTAGATATAATCAAATTGTCTTACGAGGTTCTTATCTTTTACCACTGCATCCCGCGAGTAGCGTGCTAGCGTTTTAAGTGTTGGTGTAAGTTTCCCAGCAGCAGGGTAAAGACAATCAATGACTGTAGCAATACCACTTGGTGGTTACCGGATATCACTTGGAATCGTGTGATCACTTTCCAAAGTAAACTATTCGACCCTAATGCCTGGGTATCACGAATATCTACTTGGGATAAGACCAAATGCAGTTAGAGAATTAGGCACAATTCTATAACCCTTTCACTAGTAAGTGTTTACGTTTTCTGTGTGTCCTTCATGCATGATCAGACCTCCTATTTATAGGAGGTTACTCTTGAGCTATTCCAATGGAATTATGAGTATTAATCGGCCCATTAATAGCCTCATAATTATCCCCATTATAGCCGTTAGTGGTTACATGACCAATTAAACGTGGTCATAAAGAAGTTGTAACTGCCATTTAGCAGTACTTTCCATAAGCAGTACTTTCCACTAGTAGTACTTTCACTTGCAGTATAAGTACAGCCTATCAGTTGAAACACTGCTTATCAGTACTTTCATAGCACTATCAGTGGATACACCACTTCAGTGGAAACACTGCCTATCAGTGGAAACACTGCTTATCAGTGGAAACTACAAGCAGTACTTTCCACAAGCAGTACTTTCACCAAGCAGTACTTTCACCAGTACTACCAATACAAACCACTATAAGAGTCAGGGTGTTCATGGACCTTATGGGTGTACACTCCGTACCTCCTAACCCATTACAAGGTGTGAACTAATCCCACAAGTGCACTAAATTTTCCAACAATCTTCCCCAAATTTAGTTCACTTCCTTTGCATGAAAAATAAACATCAATCAAAACATGTGCATAAACGAAAATGTCCTGAGGATTGAATTTCCATCTTAGTAAATTACACGTTCAAATATTCGAGAATCAGGGTGTTCTAAGAATTGAACCCTTCAACCCATTTGAATACCTGAAGATAAAATACACACAAGTTTTCAAACACTTAAAAGCTCCTGACACTATACAAGCCATGTGTCCATATCCAAATTCATAAATGTTGTAAAAGCTAAAGTCCAAAGCTTCCTGAAGCGGCAAAACTTCAACATTTACATAGGTGGTTCCTCTTTAGTCATGCTCCTGCCAAGCACTTTTTCAAAGAAAATTAACCATTAAGAAGTAAAGACTTCATCCTCCTTTCAGCAGGTTCTGAGCACAACCTTGGGATGTAAATAAAACATGTGCTCCAGTCCACTGAATGTTCAGCTTTCCACATTGAACTCAGCTCCCAAGTTTCCTTAGGAGGGAGTTGGGTGTCCTAGCATTCAGTGACTAAGTTGGACTTAAACCCATCCCTTTAGCAGACTTTATAACCAAGTCTCTAGCCAGACCCTTCGTCAAGTGATCAGCTAAGTTCTGTTGAGATCTCACAAACTCTATAGATACCACCCCATTCATGATAAGCTCACGAATCATGCTATGTCTGACACCTAAGTGTCTAGACTTACCATTGTACATCTGGCTATAAGCCTTAGCCAATGTAGCTGCACTATCACACCGGATAGAAATAGGTGTTATAGGTTTAGGCCACAATGGAATCTCAAGAAGCAAGTTTTTCAACCATTCAGCTTCTTTACCAGCAGCTGCTAGAGCCACAAATTCAGATTCCATTGTTGAACTGGTGATGCAAGTTTGTTTCTTGGATGCCCAAGAAATTGCACCTCCACCAAGTAGGAATACCCAGCCACTGGTAGACGAATTGTCTTCAGTGTTACTGATCCAACTTGCATCAGTGTAACCTTCCAACACTGATGGGTAACCAGTATATGAGAGACTATAATCCATAGTTCTCTTCAAATACTTCAGTACCCTCTGAACTGCTTGCCAGTGATGAGCACTAGGATTGCTAGTATACCTGCTCAATTTTCCCACTGCAAAACCAATATCAGGTCTTGTACAAGTCATGGCATACATCAGGCAGCCAATTACCCTAGAATACTCAAGTTGAGATACAGCCTTGCCATTATTAGGCATCAGCTTCTCACAAGTATCCATAGGTGTACTCACAGGAGTACAATCAAAGTAATTGAATTTCTTCAGTACCTTCTCAATATAATGAGACTGAGAGATAGAGATTCTATTACTTTCATGTTTAATCCTTATACCAAGGATAACATCAGCCTCCCCCATGTCTTTCATGGAGAACCTTGATGACAAAAATTCCTTTGTCAGGTCAACCTGATTTTGGTCAGTGCCAAAGATCAACATGTCATCAACATATAGACAAATGATGACTCCTTTACCAGATTCATCAAATTTGCTATATACACATTTGTCAGCTTGGTTAAGAACATAACCACTAGACAAAACCACTTCATCAAATTTTTGATGCCATTGCTTAGGTGCCTGCTTCAGTCCATAAAGGGACTTAATCAGTTTACATACCTTGTTTTCATTTCCAGGAAAGATAAAGCCCTGAGGTTGGTTCATATAAACCTCCTCTTCCAATTCACACTTCAAGAAAGCTGTCTTCACATCCATCTGATGAATAACCAGATTGTGAATAGATGCCAAAGCAATCAGCAGTCTTATGGTACTGATACGTGCCACAGGGGCATAAGTATCAAAATAGTATATTCCTGACTTTTGTTTAAAGCCTTGAATAACTAATCTAGCCTTGAACTTTTTAATAGTTTCATCTACCTTCATTTTCCTTTTGAAAATCCATTTGCAACCCAAAGGTTTGCAACCAGGAGGTAGATCAACCAACACCCAAGTGTTGTTGCCCATGATGGAATCCATCTCATCATTGATTGCTTCTTTCCAGAAAGCAATATCCTGGGACTTCATTGCTTCTTCAAATGTTTTGGGGTCATCCTCAACAATGAAGCAATAGGAGTATTGGTCTGAGACCTCATCCCTGGTACCTTCAACTAAGTATAGTTGAAACTCAGGTCCAAATGACTTTGGAGTCCTGACCCTTTTGCTTTTCCTGAGCACAGGTTCAGGTTGCTGAACCACAACCTTATCAGGGACCACTGATGGTTCATCAGGGACCTCTGATACACCAGTGTCATGAGTTCCATTAGGAATCCTCTGACTTGGTCTAGGGACTGATGAGAACCTATTCTCATCAAAATCTGCATCCCTTGATTCAATTATTGTGTTAACTGAAACATGTTCATTAGGTTCAATAACATAGAACCTAAAAGCCTTGGAATGCTCAGCATATCCAACAAAGATGCAATCAAAGCCTCTTTCACCCAAAGTCTTTTGCTTTGGATAAGGGAGTCTTACAACAGCCCTACAACCCCAAACCTTGAGATAATTCAGGTTGGGTTTCTTTTTAGTCCAGAGTTCATAAGGGGTAACCTTGTTCCTTTTGTTGGGAACTCTATTTAGCAAATAGCAAGCTGTTAACATAGCTTCACCCCAGAACCCTTGACTCAGTCCTGAATAGGACAACATGGAATTAACCATCTCCTTCAGCACCCTGTTTTTCCTTTCAGAAATACCATTTTGCTGAGGAGTATAAGGGGCAGTCGTTTCATGGATTATTCCAACAGACTGAAAGTACTGAGTATCCATGTACTCACCTCCCCTATCAGTCCTTAATCTTTTGATTAAAGACCCAAGTTGTAATTCAACTTCAGTTTTAAACACTTTGAATTTATCTAATGCTTCATCCTTGGTATGTAATAAATAGACATAACAAAATCTAGAAGCATCATCAATAAATGTCACAAAGTACTTCTTATTCCCCAAAGAAGGAGTGGCATGCAAATCACACAGGTCACTGTGAATAAGCTCCAAGATCTTAGTCTCACGACTAATACCCTGAAAGGGTTTCTTGGTTATCTTGGTCAACATGCAAGTTTTACACTTTTCAGTGTCCATGTCAAAAGCAGGGATTAAACCATCCCTAGACATATCTTGCATTCTTTTATAGTGAACATGACCAAGTCTAGCATGCCACAGGGTAGAATCAGTCTGATCATATGTGGTCACAAAGGCTGAAATAACACTGTCAGTGGTAATATTAAGCCTGAACATTTGATTACATAAATAACCAAAAACAATAAAAACACCACATTTAGAAAGAACAAATTTATCAGATTCAATAACTTGTTTATATCCATGATTATTCAAAACACTACTTGAAACCAAGTTCTTCCTGATATCAGGAACATGAATAACATTAAACAAAGTTACAATCTTTCCTGAACTAAACCTAAGATCTACACAACCACGACCATGCACCAAGGCTGTTGACTCATTTCCCATGTGAAGAATAGAACCATCATTCAGTGACTCATAAGTCTTGAACCAGCTTCTATCTTTACACACATGAACTGTTGCACCAGAGTCAACCCACCACGCAACATCATCATCCTACACATAAAAAGATTCAGATACATATGTAACATAATAAATCTGAAAAGACTTATTAAACATATTCTGACCTTTCAGTGAGTTGGCTGAACCACCACTCCCTGAACCATTAGTGCCTGATCCATTGGCTTTACCACCAACTTTAACACCCTTGCAGTCCCTTTTAATGTGACCAGTCTTGCCACATTTCCAACAAGTAGGTGTTGCCTTCTTGTTAGGATCTGCCCTTGTGTTATCATGAAATTTGCGTTTGCCTTGGTTGTCATTGTACCTGGTGGAGTTGTTATGCTCCACCATATTGACAACAGATGGTCCAGTAGCATTGCTACTCTTTGGCTTGTCATTATCCTGCACCTTGAGAGATTCCTCAATGTGCAGATGACTGCCCAACTCAACAAGAGTTAACTCCTCCTTCATATGTTTCAAAGTATGCTTGAAATATTTCCATGAAGGAGGGAGTTTGTCAATGACACAAGAGACTTTGATAGCCTCATCCATGTTCATTTGGTGTTGTGTAAACCTTCCAAGTATACCAAGAAGTTCATTGTATTGTTCCATAACTGGTCTTGAATCAGTCATTTTGTAATTTGTGAAATTACTAACAAGGAACTTCTTACTTGATGCATCCTCAGCCATATATTTGGCATCCAAGGAATCCCACAGTTCTTTGGAAGATTCAAAGTTCTGATAAATATCAAACAAAGAATCAGACATACCATTCAGAATAAGACCTCTGCATATGTAATCATCATTCTCCCACTTGCTCCTCCTCCTGATTTGATCCACAGTAGCATCATCACCATCATCAGGAATTGGAGTAGTCAGCACATAAACAACACTCATGCTTGACAGCAAGAAGTGCATCTTCTTCTGCCACCTCCTAAAGTCCACCCCTTCAAACTTGTCCAGCTTAGCAAAGTTTGAAGCCATGTGTTTCATTGCAGCAATTGCCATTGATTATCACTAAATAGTTTACTTTGATTGTTGGTGTAAGTTTCCCAGCAGCAGGGTAAAGACAATAAATGACAGTAGCAATACCACTTGGTGGTTACCGGATATCACTTGGAATCGTGTGATCACTTTCCAAAGTAAACTATTCGACCCTAATGCCTGGGTATCACGAATATCTACTTGGGATAAGACCAAATGCAGTTAGAGAATTAGGCACAATTCTATAACCCTTTCACTAGTAAGTGTTTACGTTTTCTGTGTGTCCTTCATGCATGATCAGACCTCCTATTTATAGGAGGTTACTCTTGAGCTATTCCAATGGAATTATGAGTATTAATCGGCCCATTAATAGCCTCATAATTATCCCCATTATAGCCGTTAGTGGTTACATGACCAATTAAACGTGGTCATAAAGAAGTTGTAACTGCCATTTAGCAGTACTTTCCATAAGCAGTACTTTCCACTTGCAGTATAAGTACAGCCTATCAGTGGAAACACTGCTTATCAGTACTTTCATAGCACTATCAGTGGATACACCACTTCAGTGGAAACACTGCCTATCAGTGGAAACACTGCTTATCAGTGGAAACCACAAGCAGTACTTTCCACAAGCAGTACTTTCACCAAGCAGTACTTTCACCAGTACTACCAATACAAACCACTATAAGAGTCAGGGTGTTCATGGACCTTATGGGTGTACACTCCGTACCTCCTAACCCATTACAAGGTGTGAACTAATCCCACAAGTGCACTAAATTTTCCAACATTAAGAAGATGGGTGTGAAGAGATAATAAGATCATCGTGAATGAGTGAGGATCAAATGAGAAATAAAGTTGAAATGAGAAGAATGAGAACAAAACACAACCGCATATTTTAGATGCATCTACAAAAATAGATGCATCTTCCTTTAAAATTCTTTTTTTTCTCTTCTCACTAAATCTCTTCCCATTGATGAATAACTAAATACTCGATAAATCAGTCTATGTGGCAAATTTCTTTTACTTTCCTCATTTCAAATACTATACGATGTGATGTGAAGTCTTAAACTGCTTAAAAGTTTACATTAGCAATAGCAATACCAGTTTTCAACGAGGTGTAAAGATTAAAAGATAACTAGCCGGGTTTCGCGCGTTGCAGCGGCGGGTATTAGTGTGATTATATTTTTTTGACTATAGCAAGGTTTTTTTGATGCATTGCTTTTAAATAAGGAAAAAACAAGAATGTCCAATTAGTTTGCTTTCTTACTTATATATTTAGTAACATAATAAAAAACTTTTATAGCAGGATGCTTAAGCGATTCTATATTTTTCATGATGCTAACTTAACACATGGCGATAACTTAATGGAACAACTATACCGCACAATATTGCTTTAAAAAATGGCAGACTTGGATCACAATACAATGACGATACGGAAACGATGGTCAACGATATTGCTAGTCGTTTAGGACGTGTAATATTATATATCGTTTAAACATACATGGTGTTTTAAAATAGCGGTTTTAGCACAATCTAGTGGTGTCTATATTGCTAAGTTGTGGTGGTAAATGGTGGTCCATTGCGTGGTCATAAAAGGTGGTGTCAGAAAGTCTCATTACGCAAAAGATTGGTTAGGTGTTTTAAAGAATAAATAAAAGATAAGATAGTTTATGTGCTATTGTTTTGTACCATGTGATATATTAAGTGTACTTTTTGAGTGAAAGTGTATTTTAATAATATCATTAACGAATTGTAAAATTCATTTAGTGGGTGTTTGAAAGATATAAGTGATAAAATGATTTATGTATTATTTTTTGTACCATTTGATATATTAATTGTACTTTTGAGTGATGGAATATTTTAATTACATTATTAATGATTTGTAAATTTCATTTAGTAAGTGTTTTAATGAAAAATAAAAATTAGATGATTTATGCATTATTGTTTTGTATCAAATGCTATATTAATTGTACTTTTGTGTGAGAGTATTTTAATGATATCATTAATTCTGACATTAATATACACGAATGTTACAAGTTAGATGATTTATGCATTATTGTTTTTTACCACGTGCTATATTAATTGTACTTTTTGTTACAAGTTTAGCGGGTTACTTTTATTAGAAATGTTTTTGGTTTTAAAAATTTTAAAACTTCTTTATTTAAAATGTCCTAAACACTTTATATAGTAGTATAAATAAATACTTATAATATAATAGATGAACGTGTGAGAGGGTGCGATAGAAGACAAAAACATATATTTATAATGAACATGATATAGATTTTCAGTGTCCCCCTTTGTTCAATTACAAGCTTACCTTAAATCACGGATCCCAATAACTTATTTCATTCTAAGGGCACTAGTTACTCTGTATGTCGTCATGTGATGATGTAAATAAAGTGTTGACACATCAGCATTCTCATAACATCAAAATCTATTAGACCATAAAAAAAAAAAAAAAAAAAAAAAAAAAAAAAAAACCATTTGGTTTGGCAAAGACGACGCCACACACGTAAACAACACATGTGTTGTGGCTCTCGGGTTTTCTAGCGGCGCTTTTGGGACATTGCAACCCCAAATGCAACGTACCTTGTGCTCTAAGAGTGAAATGTATGGAACAGTGAAACATCGTCTTGCTAAAAAAAGTCTAGTATATTTTTTTTTATCTTCCCCTCTATTTTCTCCACTTTTTAGGTAAATAAAAACACAAAGCACAACTCAATCTTTAATTTTGCGATTGACGCACTTTTTCCGCTGCAAATTGGATTGCCCCTCTTTTGCCGATTACAATGAGATGGAAGGGCAAGCTTGCCACTAACATTGGTGAGTTTGCATGGTTTTCCTTGCCAAAAGCTATCCCACAATCTATAACTAACAAACATATACTCGTAAATAGATTTTTAATCTAACGGTAAGTAGGTAACTCGCCCCAATGTAGGTTCAATTACCTCAAAGACTAATATACGATTTATTTGAGTTAGTGAATATAATAGAGCTGGCAACCTAGACCCAAACGGGTCTAGATGAGTTTATATAAGTCATCTTCTTTACCCAATCCAACCGGTTTAATATAAACACAACTCTTAATACCTCATTTGTCTATTTGGGTCACTTATAAAATTGTAACCCAACATACAAGTTATCACTTTTGTCAAAAAAGTCCATCTAGACTTGTTTGGGTCTAGATCGCCGGGTCTAGAATATATATATCTTATTTGTGGTATTTGTTTATGTAGTAATTAACTCCGCTTTTTTCAGAAAAAATAATAAAAATAGTAGACAATCACAAGAGATGCAACCACTCTCTATAATCCACATAAAATAGTAAGTATTTATCTTATGTTAAAAAAACATTTGATGTAATTATGAACATTGAATAATAATAATAATAATAATAATAATAATAATAATAATAATAATAATAATATGCATAATCTTTATGGTTACAGACTTGCTATAAAATAGTAGAAGTTTGTTTCACCTTGTATGCAAGGTACAACCAATAAATCAAACTTTCAACGACCAGAAATGTTGGACGGATATCTATGGTCGAGCCTTTTATGGATAGTAGGATTGTCGAGCTTAATATATCATATGCAATGGTTTATTCTTGATAGTTCATTAATTCATCGGCTTGTTCGTGGCTATAAATAACCATAAAGTACTTGTGTGTTACAGAATGCAAGTTTGTATCAAACAACCAAATTCTACTAAAAGTCTAAAACTACGGTCTGACCTTTTATAACAATCACAACAATGCATCTGATATTTGCTGGCCATTTTCGCTAATTTTTAGTTTAATAGAGTTTAGTCGTTAAGCGCATCTGGTACCTTTCAATAAAGATAGGTACAAAAATTTGTTAGACCAAAATCGATTGCATCAAAAAGTGATGTATGAAGTAATTGATTGAGTGATGTTGTTGAGCAACACAAATTACTTTATGAGAAATGACTGAGACTGAAGATATGATTAATTTTGTTGCGTGACAATTATCGTGTTGGTTTCTGGAAAATGTTGATCTTTTAGCGGCAGCCAATATGATGTTGCTACGCAGGTTTAGACATGAAATTGGTCACATTTTTAGAATTCTCAATCATTTTTATTATTTTATGCATCAAAGCTTTAAGATTAAATTTAAAAGTGATATATGAAGTGATTTTTGCAAATATATGAAGTAATTTTGATATTTTTCAAAGTCATCATCCTCAAACCATTACAACATTTAATTCAGCTTAACATAACAAAGCCCATTAAAACATTTGACTATTGATTTAGAACATTTAGGGGGCGTTTGGTTGGGGTAATTTGAAATTCCGGAATTTTAAATTTTAGAAATTTAAATTCTCCGGAATTTAAAATACCTTCGCATGTTTGGTTGACAGAAATTTATAAATATTTTTTTATATTTTTTTAATATAAATTTCATAAATATTATATTTAAAAGTTTATAAAAAAGGTTTATAAATAATTTATAAAAAAATTATAAAAAAATTATAAAAAAAAAATTATAAAAAAAGTTTTTAAATAAAATTTATAAAAAAAGTTTATAAAAAATTTATAAGAAATTTATAAAAAAAATTATTAAAAAAAAGTTTATAAAAAAAGTTTACAAATATAATTTATAAAAATTTTATAAAAAAGTTTATAATTTTTTTTTCATAAATATTCTATTTAAAAGTTTATAAAAAAATAATAATAAAAAAAGTTTATAACTTTTTCTTTAAATAAATTAAAATTCTATCACTTTTTGAAGGCATTCTAATTCTCTCCATTTTGTCAATTCGTGTAATTGTAAATTACTTCAAATGCCCCCATTTGAGTTACCAAACAGGATATTTGAAGGCAATTGAAATACAAATGCCCCCAATATACTCCAAATTACCCCAACCAAACGCCCCCTTATGAGGGTTAAAGTGTAAGTTAAGTAAAAGTAGTGATAAAAGTTGACTCTTGGCAACATAGGTTTACTTCGTTATTCACAAGTGGGCATGCTTATGCAGTTATGCTTATGTTCTTCATGTACTACGTATCATCTATAAAATTTGCCGGGGCTAGTCTCTTTTAGCCAAAATAAAGTAAGTTTTGGTTTTGAGAATTGATGTTACAGGAAAATACTCTCAAATAAAAACAAGACTAAGGAAATGTATGAACTAAGGCTGGGCACACTCGTGACCCAGGTCACCAGGTCACACATCAGTTTTCTCTTTCCGGCGACCAACACGACCAAGTTGTCACAGTCGATGACCGATTTTTTTATTTTTATTTTTATTTATTTATTTATTTTTTTAATTCAAACATTTTAAACAACAAATTTAAATTCATTAAAATTAAAAACATTACAGTACGAAATTCAAATAAACATTAAAAACATTACGTAAATTATTCAAATAACGTTAAAAGCATTAAAAAAAATATTCGTCGTCTTCCTCATCGTCATCGTCACTATCGACTTTTATCTGGTTTTATTTAAAGTATTTTGTTTATTTAAGTAAAATAAATAGGACAATGAGAAAATAAAAACTGAAAAAAAGGAAGCAAAAATGCACAAATATCCAAAATTTAGACAAAGGGACCAAACCCATAAAATCTTGAACAAAAAAAAAGTCAAAAGTAGACCAATTAATAATACAAAATGGAAAAGTCGGAAGAATTTAATATCGGTTGTAATTTCAACCGATACCCACATTTTGAAGTCATCACCGATTTGATGACCCAAGCCTCACTGTCGAGTTGACCGATATGAATATCGGTCGTGAAGGAGAATTTTGGGTGACCGACCGAATTTTTTCCATCGAGTGCGTCCGGCCTAAAGAACGATTCCTAGTTTCAAATGACAATCATTAATGGGCAGAAAGTATATTAGGGTACGTTTGGTAGAGAGAAATTCAGAGAAAAAAAATGAAGTAGAGAATATAATCTCAGAGAATAGAAATCAGTAGAGAATTTTGTTCAATTCTAATGTTTGGTAACAACAGAGACTTGACCCGAGAAATGAAAAAATTTTTATTTAAATAATATTTTGTCTAAATAAAAATTCTTAAAAAATATTTTAAAAAAAATATATCTTTTTTTTTAATTTATTTTTTTTAAAATTTATGTACTTTCTTTAAAAAAAAATTATTAAAAAAAACTTATTTTTTTAAAATCTATTTACTTAAAAAAAAAACTTGTTTTTTAAAAAAAATATTTTTTAAAAATGTATCTTTTTTTTAAAAAAAACTTATTTTTTTTTTAAAATAAATTTTTTTAAAAAATATATTTTTTTTAAATTTTTTTCTTTTAATTTTTTTAAATGTAAAAAAAAAAAAAAAAAAAAAAAAAAAAAAAAAAAAAAATTCAAAAAAATTAATCCATTTCTCCAATTTCTCCACAAAAAGGATGGAAAACAAAGAGTTACAAATTACAAAGAGGTGATTTCTCCGAGAATTTCAAATTCTCAACCCATTTGATTTCTCTACGTACCAAACAAGAGAAATGAAATGATTTCCTTTTCTTTAGTCTCATTTCTCTGTACTAAACACACCCTTAAAGTTTAAAATTCTGAATGTATAATAGTACTTCACTTTTATATGAATTTAAACTGAAAATACTATAAAAAAAAATAATTCAAATCTAGCAGCCAATCATTCCACAACCTTTAAGAGCACTCTCAACAATAACACCATAACACCAATAACACCGTCCACGTCAGCGCCACATCAGCTTTACCATTTAACATTAACATCCTCAAAAAACACCCACAACAATAACATCCCAATAACACCATAACACCACTAATATTTCATATTTTC